>JACXGI010014817.1:0-18426 GCA_016801175.1 Esox masquinongy | reverse complement strand
TAAGTGTGCACACCCTTAAACTAATACTTTGTTAAAGCACCTTTTGATTTTATTACAGCACTCAGTCTTTTTGGGTAGGAGTCTATTAGCATGGCACATCTTGACGTGGCAATATTTGCCCACTCTTCTTTGCAAAAGCGCTCCAAATCTGTCAGATTGCGAGGACATCTCCTGTGCACAGCCCTCTTCAGATCACCCCACAGATGTTCAATTGGATTCAGGTCTGGACTCTGGCTGGGCCATTCCAAAACGTTAATCTTCTTCTGGTGAATCCATGCTTTTGTGGATTTGGATGTGTGCTTTGGGTCGTTGTCATGCTGAAAGGTGAACTTCCTCTTCATCTTCAGCTTTCTAACAGACGCCTGAAGGTTTTGTGGCAAAATTGCCTGGTATTTGGAACTGTTCATAATTCCCCCCACCCTGACTAAGGCCCCGGTTCCAGCTGAAGAAAAACAGCCCCGAAGCATGATGCTGCCACCACCATGTTTCACTGTGGGTATGGTGTTCTTTGGATGATGTGCAGTGTTGTTTTTGCGCCAAACATAGCTTTTGGAATTATGGCCAAAAAGTTCAACCTTGGTTTCATCAGACCATAACACATTTTCCCACGTGCTTTTGGGAGACTTGATGTTTGTTTTTGCAAACTTCAGCCGGGCTTGGATGATTTTCTTTGTAAGAAAAGGCTTCTGTCTTGCCACCCTACCCCATAGCCCATTCAAATGAAGAATACGGGAGATTGTTGTCACATGTAGTACACAGCCAGTACTTGCCAGAAATTCCTGCAGTCCCTTTAATGTTGCTGTAGGCTAATGTTGCTGATATCCTGGGTGGATATCAGTGATCCTCACTTTTTATAGCGGGCCGGCTGAACTAGGCTTGCCTGGTTTCTTGTTTTTGAGTATTTGCTGCTTCTCGTAACATCTGTTGTTAAAATGGAGAGGAAGAGAAAAGGTGGTGCGGAGAAAGTCAGAGATAAACGTCAAAAGTGTCTTGAGGCAGATGCTGCCACGTGCAGCAACATAATGGAGATGTTTCGGACGCAGACTCAGCCCAAAGGTGATTTTCCTATCACACCAAAGTCGAGTAGGACTATAACAGTGACGGGAAAACGGCACACATGATATCGCTCTTAACTTGCTAGCTTCCCATAATCTTAGTGGTGTTCGTTATATTGTTATTTTAAAATCTAGCGATATTTACTCCTCCTGTTGGTAAATGTTGAATATGTGCTGCTAGTTAGCTAACCAAAGTATTGGTACATGACAGGAGGCAAACTAGTCACCTTTCTGCGGAATTCGCTGTTTTTTATGTGGGGGTAGGTAGCTAGCTAATCATTGTCTGCCAGCCTGTTGGGTCAGTTTGCAAGCTTACATTAAATGCCAAATTGCAACAGGCCCTTTTGCATACTGGCAATGTCGAAAGAAAACGACTTTTAATTTTATACTATTTTCTAATTAATATTTTGTCAAATAAAATAGTCTAGAGTATGTGATTTCTAATGTATGTTCTTATATACATCTAAAGTAAGTGAAGCTGAGGCAATGGAGACAGACATGGAGTCAGCTTTTGCAGCGACCGTAACAGGTGCAGCAAAGCAGCTACGGAGCACTATAGCATTTTGAACAGGGGATTTGTGTAAATGAGTTACTGGTAATTGGAATTTTATGTAATAAATTACTAATATTCTTACATTTCTATTATTTTTTCTGTTAAAATAAGTTAAAACTACATTATAGTACAGCTAACTTAATAGATTGTATAGTCAACCTAAAACATTCCAATACAGAGCTTTAGAATATTGAGAGGATGGAGGCAGGGTTCGATATAAAGAGAAAAACACCCGAGGTAATAGTAGAGAAGCAGACAGTTGAAATGAATGCAGAAGGGTCCACCAGTAGTTGAATAGCCTACTTCAGTCCAAGTCCAAGCTCATAAATGGAGGCAATTATAGTGATAAGTAGCAAAAAGGATGTGTCGCATTAACTTGCAATGTTCAAGCATTTTGCTCATGCGATAGCAAACGGCGGATTATTATAATAAAACCATATTTGTAAAGTCAAATGATGTAGTTGTTCAAGTATAGGTAATTACTCAGTCTAGTGTGGATGGCATGTCCTCTGACAAATCAAAGGTATGTTTTGGTGTTCCTCAAGACTCAGGTTTGGGCCCATTATTGTTCTCACTATACAGCTCCAGAAAAAATTAAGAGACCACTGCACCTTTTTCTTTCCTTTTCAGCTTTTTTGGAAAGGAAAGAAAAAGGTGCAGTGGACTCATAATTATGTTTTCAGAGAACATACAGAGACCTACAGTTAGGTCCGGAAATAATTGGACACCGACACAAGAGATAGCAGGAACATTAGGAGTGGCCAAATCAACAGTTTGGTGCATTCCGAGAAAAAAAGAGCACACTAGTCTGGACGTCCACGGAAGACAACAGTGGTGGATGATCATAGGATCCTTTCCATTGTAAAGAAAAACCCCTTCACAACATCCAGCCAAGTGAAGAACACTCTCCAGGAGGTACGCATATCATTATCATAAGTCTAACATAAAGAGAAGACGTCACAAGGGCAAATACAGAGGGTTCACCACAAGGTGCAAACCATTCATAAGCCTCAAGAATAGAAAGGCCAGATTAGACTTTGCCAGAAAACATCTAAAAAGCCAGCCAAGTTCTGGAACTGCATTCTTTGGACAGATGAAACTAAGATCAACCTGTACCAGAATGATGGGAAGAAAAAAGTACAGCTCCGGAAAAAATTAAGAGACCACTACACCTTTTTCTTTCCTTTCCAAAAAAGTTGAAAAGGAAAGTTTTGAGTGAAGAACAGAAGCGTTCAATTTGCAGTGGTCTCTTAATTTTAACCCTTCTGTTCCTCACTCAAAACCTTCCTTTTCGACTTTTTTGGAAAGGAAATAAAAAGGTGCAGTGGTCTCTTAATTTTTTCCGGAGCTGTATATGCTGCCTTGGGGTGATGTCATATGGAACCACAATGTCAGTTTTCACTGTAATGCTGATGACACACAGTTGTACATTTCGATGAAACATGCTGAAGCCCCAAAATTAGCTATATTGGAAGCAAGTGTTTCACATATTAGGAAGTGGATGATGCACAACTTTCTGCTTTTTTTAACTCATAAAACATAAATGCTCATTTTAGGACCCAAGAAACAAACAGTTTTGTTTGCAGATCTCACAGTGAACCTCGAAAAGTTTTATGGTCGTATCCCCCCAAAAAAAGACAAACCTCAGCATTACCCCCGACCCTGATCTCTCCTTTCATGAACGTATAAAATATCTCTCTAGAGCTGCTTTTTTCCATATTTAGAACATTGCAAAACTCTGAAACCTTTTATCAAAAACTGATGCAGAAAAACTAATCCATGCTTTTGTTACTTCAAGATTAGATTGCTGTAATGCACTTCTCTTCGGTTACCCTGATAAATCAATAAATAAACTTCAATTAGTGTTGCACACTGCTGCTAGAATATTAACTAGAATGAACAAATTTGGACATATTACTCCAGTATTAGCCTCTCTATACTGGCTGCCTGTTAAGGCTACGCCTGATTATAAGGTTAAATTGTTAACCTAAAAAGCAATACATGGACTTGCCCCTACTTACATTTGTGCTGAAAAGATTGCATACCCTTGGAGAATTGGTAATATATGTACAATTTGTAAAGAAAACATGAGTGAGCAAAACACGATGAGTGAGGCAAAACACGTCTTTTATTTCTTATGGGATTCACATTCAGTTGTAGGTCATAACATAAACATGGCAACAAAGAAAAAAATGAACAGACCCCTGTTCAAAAGTCTACATACCCTTAGTTCTTAATACTGTGTATTGCCCCCTTTAGCATCAATGACAGTATGCAGTCTTTTGTAATAGTTGTCTATGAGGCCCCGAATTCTCACAGGTGGTATAGCTGCCCATTTGTCTTGGCAAAATGCCTCCAGGTCATGCAAAATCTTTGGTCGTCTTGCATGAACCGCACGTTTGAGATCTCCCCAGAGTGGCTCGATGATATTAAGGTCAGGAGACTGTGATGGCCACTCAAGAGCCTTCTTCTGCTGCAACCACTGGAGGGTTACCCTCAGACATGGCCACAGTGTCACTGGACCCCCCGTCTCAGCCCCAAGGTTTTAAGCTGCTATATTATTGTGCCGGGGGGGGGGCAGTTCTCCTTCTCCATTGTAAATCCTTGTTAACCTAAGGAATGTGCTCTCTAAATGTTCCTTGTCTCCTGCTCCGTTTAAACTTAGGTGGACATGAGGCCTTGGAATGATTTGCCAATTAAGGTTAGAAATGCAGACTCAGTACTTTCAAGTGTCTACTAAAGACTCATCTCTTTAGCATGGTCTATGATTAAGTGTAGTCTGGCCCAGGGGCGTGAAGGTGACCAGAAAGGCTTGATACTGTCCACCCTTGCTGTCTTGCCAGGTGGGCTCTCATCGCCACTGGGATGCCCTCCCTCCAATGCCATTCAGGGGCGGAGTCACTGGCTTGTTGTTGTCTCACTGTTGCACACTTGCGCAATTGGGCTATACTCTGCTGGCAATACTCGGCCCTCATTCAGGGTGGTTGCGGTTGGTGGGGGTCCCTTTGGTTGATTCTTGGCAACGTGGGTGGATTGATTTCCTGCCTGTTGGGCCCTGTCCAGGGCCTCCCCTTGATAGGGCCACAGTGTCACTGGATCCCCTGTCTCAGCCCCAAGTTCTTACGCTGCTATATTATTGTGCTGGGGAGTAGGGTCAGTTCTCCTTCTCCACTATAAATCCTTGCAGATCTAAGGAATGCGTTTTCTAAATTTTCCCTGTCTCCTGCCCTGTTTGAAACTTAGGAGGGCATAAGGTCTTGGCCCACACCTCTGGAGTACCAGGCTCGAAAGCCTCGTAGCTGTCCCTGTCCAAAGTCCTCCTGGTTGTGTTGCAGATCAAGACGATATCTGACGATTCCAAATGCCACTCTGCTGACAATTCCTCCCTCCCGGGTTGTCCCTGTCTTTGCCCATCTGGTCATGCTTCTGACCTGGATTATGTTTCATAGACTCTGGACACAGCCCACGTGTATTTATTAATTACTACAACCAGTACTCTTAAAATGTTCAGACGGCAGAGCCAGAAGAGGACTGGTCACCCCTTTGAGTCTGGTTCCTCTCTAGGTTTCTTCCTAAGTTTTGGCCCCTTTTAGGGAGTTTTTCCTGGCCACTGTGCATCAATACTGTTGTTGCTTGCTCCTTGGGGATTCAGGCTGGGTATTTTGTAAAAGCACGTTGTGACAACTGCTGATGTGAAAAGGGCTTTATAAATAAATGTGATTGATTGATTGAGTCTGAAAGCGCTTGTAAGTGTGTTTAGGAGCCATTAACAATAGGGCATTGATGACTTTCTGCTGTAAAAGGTAGTGTCTGGCAGTGGTTTGTGTATTTTGGGGGAACGGTACTGCATACTTTACTCATTGGCTGTGGGGATTGCTATTAATTGTATTACAGTTATGTTATTGTTTGTAGTATTGCATAAAAGATCGTGTGATGGCAATGAGATACCCCAGTGGAGCAGAAGACATTGCATGTACATTGCTGTACATAAGTTCTATAGTAAATGGTTAAAGGAAAGTTTCACTATTTTTGATCCTGGAGCCATTTTTTGGATTATCTAGCCAAATCCTGGACTGTGGAGACATTATTTTTTGTGGGCCGCTTGGCCTGAATTCAATTCTCTCTCTCTATATTGATATACAGTCAGGTCCGGAAATATTTGGACAATATTTTCATAAATATGGCTCTGTATGCCACCACAATGGATTTGAAATGAAACAACTGAGATGTAGTTGAAGTGTAGACTTTCAGCTTTAATTCAAGGGGTTGAACAAAATATTATATGAAACGTTTAGGAATTGCAACCATTTTCATACACAGTCCCCTTATTTCAGGGGCTCAAATATAATTGGACAAATTAACACAATCATAAATAAAAATTTAAATATTTTGTAAAAAATCCTTTGCAGGCAATAACTGCTTGAAGTCAGGAACACATGAACATCACCGAACGCTGGGTTTTCTACTTTGTGATGCTTTGCCAGGCCTTTGTCTTAAGTTGTTTGTTCGTGAGTCTTTCTGCCTTAAGTTTTGTCTTCAAAAAGTGAAATGCATGCTCAATCGGGTTGAGATCAGGTGATTGACTCGGCCATTGCAGAATATTCCACTTCTTTGCCTTAAAAAACTCCTGGGTTGCTTTCACAGTATGTTTTGGGTCATTGTCCATCTGTATAGTGAAGCGGCGTCCAATCAACTTCACTGAATTTGGCTGAATCTAAGCAGACAATGTATCCCTATACACTTCAGAATTAATCCGGCTGCTTCTGTCTTCTATCACATAATCAATAAACACTAGTGACCCAGTACCATTGGAAGCCATGCATGGCCATGCAATCACACTGCCTCCACTATGTTTTACAGGTGATGTGGTATGCATCAGATCATAAGCCGTTCCAAGCCTTCGCCATACAGCTCCGGAAAAAGTTAAAAGACCACTGCACCTTTTTCTTTCCTTTCCAAAAGAGTCGAAAAGGAAGGTTTTGAGTGAGGAACAGAAGGGTTAAAATTAAGAGACCACTGCAAATTGAACGCTTCTGTTCCTCACTCAAAACTTTCCTTTTCAACTTTTTTGGAAAGGAAAGAAAAAGGTGTAGCGGTCTCTTAAATTTTTCCGGAGCTGTACTTTTTTCTTCCCATCATTCTGGTACAGGTTGATCTTAGTTTCATCTGTCCAAAGAATGCAGTTCCAGAACTTGGCTGGCTTTTAAGATGTTTTCTGGCAAAGTCTAATCTGGCCTTTCTATTCTTGAGGCTTATGAATGGTTTGCACCTTGTGGTGAACCCTCTGTATTTGCTCTCGTGACGTCTTCTCTTTATGGTAGACTTATGATAATGATATGCGCACCTCCTGGAGAGTGTTCGTCACTTGGCTGGATGTTGTGAAGGGGTTTTTCTTTACAATGGAAAGGATCCTATGATCATCCACCACTGTTGTCTTCCGTGGACGTCTAGACTAGTGCGCTTCTTTTTTATCTCAGAATGTACCAAACTGTTGATTTGGCCACTCCTAATGTTCCTGCTATCTCTTGTGTCGGTGTCCAATTATTTCCATACTTAACTGTAGGTCTCTGTATGTTCTCCGAAAAAATTTGTGTCAAAACAAGCATTGTTTCAATGGTTATTGCTGTTTATTCATTCTGGAAAATGAATAAGCAGCTGCCGCGCGGATGAATCTGTCTGTGAGGAGGCTGTTTCCATAACCGGCTTTGTTTACTAAACTGTAGCCCACGCTCGCCAGTATAAACTGCTAGCTCAAAAAAAAATGCCAACAAGTTCTGTTAGCTGCTGGTAATCCATAGCAAATCTGTCTGCAAGGAGGATTTATCCGGCAACCTATTTTGTTTACTAAACTGTAGCTCACATTAGGAGTGGGATTTAATGCTACCTAATGCCATCGAGAACCTTGATGTGTCCGTGGATGAGGCTGAATCGGCTCCAGCATTTGCAACAGATGGCACTGACTTTCAAGGTCGTCAACCCTCTATCAACCCTACAGTTTTGGAAAACTTCCACGTTCCCAAAGAAACTGGAAGAGGCAGAGGCTGGAGAGACCAAACGGACCCCTCTCAATTCTGTAAGTAGGCATGTAATAGCTATTTGGATAATTCGGTCATAAGTCCCGTTCTGCATGAATAGTATGGGGAGGTACTGAAATTATTACTACTACGGAGCATTGGCACAATTTTCATACTGGGAACAGCCATGTCAGTTTTTGTCCCTGACTGATAACATTTCGGAATGACGACCAGTCTTTTAGACAATTAGTCTGATTTCATTTTATTAACACAATAGTGGACTGCTTATTCTCAAAACATACTTCGGTTTCACGTAGAACATAACCATTGACACAAAGCTCATTTTGGCACAAATTTTTCAGGAGAACATACGGAGACTTGTATCAGTACACCGTGGCCTTCCCATTTTGGAAAACCGAATGTATCATATATTTTCAAACGCTACATCGGTTACCCGTTTAGTTCCATGTTAGCCTAGCGAGAAACTGCAGGAAAAATCGTAGACTCACAAAACTGTATTCATTCCAAAAAATAAGGTCTCCACAACCCAGGATTAGGCTAGATAATCCGCAAAAAGGCCCCAGGATCAAAAATAGCGAAACTTTCCTTTAAACTAATATGTGGTGTTTTCTGACTGAAAGACGTCCCAAATAAAGGGCACAAATAAAAACATGAAATATATTAGCATTGTTTATTAAATAAAACTATTCATTAAATAAAAAATGAAAAACACTGTGTGCCACACTGAGCAAAATCCAGAGTTTTCAAGAACAGCGTAAGGTTGCAAATGGCAGACCTAGTGGTTTGCTTTGTCTTTTATGAACTATTTGGAAACTTAAGGTATGTTAGGCATCAAGAAAACGGCCCGTTTTTACTTCATCACAGGGTGGAGAGGTGCAATGCTATTTTTGATAAAAATTTTATTGCCGAAATATTTCATCTTGGCATGACACGGTTCCCTTTCCCAAGCTCAGGTTTTAAACAAGTGAACAACATTCCTACTACCCTGAGTGAACAATTGTAAATCAGTTTAAAATATGTGAATGGTCCTTTAACTTCATTGACTAGCCAATCACTGCAGTCCGTTATAAACCTGAAGCAGCCCAACCATAATGGTTACAATTTATGCTGTCTATAACTTTGATTGACTTTTCCATTATTAGGATTTTGGTCAACTGGTGTCTGGTCAAAAAAACAGTCTACCTGGAAAACACACAACAAAAGCAGCATTAAATTTAGCAAATTGGCAAGGCTGTTATTGTAAATAAGAATGCATTCTTAATTGACTTGCCTGGTAAAATCAAGGTAAAATCAATAAAAATTGTAAAACATCATGGATATTCCTTATCACTGAACTGCCTGAAATATCAAAATGAAAATAAATTACAATACCAAAATTTTTGGTTTAATTCCCACATGGGATCAATATAAAAACATATCAACATGCAATTACTCTCTACTGGAAATTGCTCTGAACAAGAGCACCTGCTAAATTTCGTAAATTAAAAATTAAATACAGAGTATCAAAACGGATGTGTGTGGTTTAAAAAATTACAGTAACAATGACAACTGTACTCAGCACCTGTTATTTTAAAGATTTTAAAGAACTGAGAGCAGAAGTAGAGCTCTTTTTGTTGAGTCATAAAGCAAAGAGCACCTGGTGCCATTTGGCTCTTTTTCCTGTAAAGGGATGTAACATTAAAGGCTTCCTGTTCAATTACCCGCCAACGAAACAGTAGCATGTGTACAACGTCTGTTTTTTATTCCATGTTGGGCATGACATGAATCCCAATAAATGGAATGTCAGCTTAAATTTGGATTTCACTCCAACTAAAGAGGTCTGTAATGCTATGTTTTTATATAAAGACATGGGTGTGTGCATATAAGAAGTGTGTATTTGTGTGTGCATCCGTGTGTATGTGTTGTACATGCGTGTTTTTGGGGGTGTGATACTAGTTGCACAACAATTGTGTCTCATACATGTTGGACCTTGTCTGTATGTGTGTGAACGTGTGTGTGAGTGTGAACTCTTCCCCTTGTGATTCAGTCTATGTCACTGCTTCTGTATAAAGGGCTCCATTGACTTTCTGACTCTGCAGCAGCCTTCTCTGAAGCCTGAGGGGTCATTGTTGGGCAATGTGTTAAATTGCACAGTGTCTGATAATGATATCTGATCCATGCTCGCGGCTGTCCCCCCAAAACACCACAAATAAGTTCCCTCTTTGACAAGGCTAAAAGTCAAGAACCCTGCTAATCTCATAAAGCTTCTGACTATGCAGACTTTACTTCCTAAATGTCAATCTGTTCCCTATTTTGCACACTACTTTTGGCCATATGCTGTTAATGATAAATTAAGAATGCACTAGGGAGTAGGGTGCCATTTGGCCCACATGCAAAGACTGTAGACACCACAGGCCCAAAACAACACGTCCCCTATTGTTTTCAACAGGAGAGAAAGAAAGAGGTCTTCTCTCATCTGATACATATACATGCGTATCCTCCTCATCTCACCCCCCTCCTACTATGACATAGCCAATGTGGAACTCAAGTGAAGTGGGACACTAAGACGGGGTTCAGACAAGGTCAGCACCCTGAGAGGTTGATTCCTGAGTGGTCAGATTAAAAGGTCACGTTCTTTAGCCTATTGCACATTTAGGGGACTTTTGTGGGAAAATGTATAATTGCCCAGCTGTACGTCACTGGACTCTAAATTATCAATGTTCCATTTGCCATTAAAATGTGTTAAGAAGATGATGTACATTCTCAAAAAAGGCGTTAACTATTGTCAAACCTTTCTGCAACTGCTAGATCACTGAGACTTTATTTACAAAACTGCTATTTTGCAACATCCACTGTTTTATGGTCATTTGTAAAACTACAGTATCTCAGCCATTACTCCTTAACTGAGATATATTTTTAAAACCCTGATCCATAAAATACAACTCCCTATCTGTCATTCACATCTGACCAAAGGTCATCAAATGTTGGTGCGGTTTACAGTTTGCTGCACTCAGCTAACATTCGTGCCATCATGTCTAGCTGGCTTATAATAACTTTGCCACCCCTTTTCTACAGATGATCCTCTGTCAGTCTAGAGAATTCACTGTCTAATCACAATATAAGGATGCACAGCATACTCTGTATCTAGAAGCAAATTAAGGATTACGTTGAGAAATAACCAAATCTTATTCCTGCTTGTTATTTTAAGAGGCTCATCTTTCCTACCTTAAACATGCATTCCAGGATTCCCAGCATGTTGTCTTGTTGGCTGACAACATGGTGAATAATTGTGGCATGAATTTCAACTAAAACTGTAGTTCACATTCAAGGGGTTTTTGTGTTTTTTTGTAGAGTTTTGATTATTATTTTGGTAAAATAATTGTTTTCAATAACTTTGTGTGTAAAAACAATGAGAAATTATGGAGGACCAAATGTGCCATATCATTAAATAAATAAATTCAGATTTGTATTTGCGTTGTGTGTGTGCATCACATTTCAAAACCAATGGGAGGGACTTTTAGTATGGGCTTGTTCTTATTCTAGCCCTGGAAAGTTTCTCCAAACAGCTCCGCCATGGCGGATTTCTTGACTGAAGGAGAAGATCCACTTCAGTCTTCAGCAGAGTACAACCGATGCTACTCATAGGGTCAGACCATCCTCACCTGATAACACCTTCCCGTCCAGTTCGAATGGGACCAAGAGGGGGCCCTGTAGCTGTGTGTACACAGTTGGGCTGGGCCATGCAGGAACCAACGACTTTCCTCCAGCAACGTTCGGGTGAGGGTACATGTCTGCACAGCACCCTCCTACCCCAGATTAAAGAGCTCCATCGCAATGTGAAAAAACTATGGCAGCTTGATACACTCCCATATAGGAGTGAAAAGGAGGTCACCCACTCCAATCCTCTTGTCATGTCTTGCAGTTACTTGTTGAATGTTCAATAACAGCCTAAGCTTATAATAATAATAGTATAATAATACTGTATTGTTTTTATACTTTGTATTCTAGAAACCACACACATGCTACACTGCGTGCACAATTATTAGGCAAGTGAGTATTCTGATCGTATTATTATTTCTATGCACATTTTCCAACTCCAAACCATATAAACTTGAATGCTCATTGGATTGAATCATTTTCAGGTAAAATTTATTGGTGTAATGAGGGAGGGTGTGGCAACAATGAATAACACCTTATATCAAGGTGTGCATAATTATTAGGCAGCTTCATGACCTCTGGTAAAATGGGCCAGAAAAGAGATTTAACTGACACTGAAAAGTCATAAATTGTAAAATGCCTTTCAGACGGATGCAACACTCTTGAAATAGCTAAACTATTGAGGTGTGACCACCAGACACTCAAACGTTTTGTTGTGAATAGTCAACTGGGGTGCAAAAAATGCATGGAGAAGAAAATATGCAAATTAACTGCAAAAGACTTGAGAAGAATTAAACGTGAAGCTACCTGGAAGCCATTATCCTCCAGTGCCACCATATTCCAGAACTGCAACCTACCTGGAGTGTCCAGAAGTACAAAGTGTCAAGTGCTCAGAGACATGCCCAAGGTCAAGAAGGCTGAAGGAAGACAACCACTGAATAAGATTCACACGTTGAAGCCTATAGATTGGGCAAAGAAATACCTGAAGACAGATTTTTCAAAGGTTTTATGGACAGATTAAATGAGAGTGACTCTTGATGAACCAGATGGATGGGCCTGAAGCCATCACTAATGGACACACGGCACCACTTCGAGTCAGGCACCAGCAAGTTGGAGGGGTACTGTTATGAGCTGCTATCATTAAGGATGAGGTAGTTGGACCTTTTCAGGTTGAAGGTGGACTGAAACTCAACTCCAATATCTACTGCCAGTTTCTTCAAGCAGTGGTACAGGAAGAAGTCCTCAGCATTCAAGAAGGCCTTGTTCTTTATGCAGGACAATGCTCCATCACATGCATCCAAGTACTCCACTGCTTGGCTAGCAAGCAAGGGCCTCAAAGATGCCCGAATAATGACCTGGCCCCCTTCCTTACCTGACTTAAATCCTATTGAGTACTTGCGGACCCTTCTCAAACGTGAGATTTACAGTCAGGGAAGACAATACACCTCTTTGAACAGCATTTGGGAAGCTGTGGTTGCTGCTTCAGCAAAAGTTGATCGCGAACAGATCAAGAAACTGACAGACAGCATGGATGGAAGGCTCATGGCAGTTATTGAAAAGAAGGGTGGCTATATTGGTCACTGAAAATTTTTGAAAGGCCAGAAATGTTATTTAATTTTCATTTTGTGTTACTTATTTGTTGCACTTACTCTAAAAATTGAGAATAAACAAGTAAGTTGGAGAAATAATTTTTGTAATTTAGTTGCCTAATAATTCTGCACACTAATTGTTGCCTAATAATTGTGCACACTTATGTATTCCCCTGAGAAAGATCAAAACTAATTTTTCCTTTGTTAAACATTCAGGTTTGAGATATTTTGGATTGATTTATTGTTCAACAATAAAATATATCTTGAGGAATACGATTTGCCTAATAATAATTGTGCACGCAGTGTATAATCTACATCCAGATATCTATTTCCCTGCTGCAACTGTGTACCACCCTATCACCCATTAAATAACCATCAATCTGGAATCTGGAGTGCAGACATTCTTCTTACTGGGGGTTGAGGCCAGCACTGGACAATTAGCACAATCTTTCACATTTGTAATGCCATTCAATTTAGCTAGGGCCCTAGATCCAGTGGAAGACAAATAACTTCATGGCATCAAAGTTCCACCACAATATCTTACAGTAAATATGAATTTGTTTCAGATCATGCATTGTCATTTCGATGCCATTAAACAAATTTTAATGGTCTCACCCCCAACGCCCTAATTGGCTTCTGCCAAGGTTTCTGAATGTGGATGTACGTTTTGATTCAATTGATTAAGAAGTATATTTTCAGGGTTTTTTTAGCTTGATAATGCATGGATGTACATTCTGAAAGAGAGAGAGTAAGAGAGAGAAAGAGAGATAATGACTGCCCTCTCCCTCATTCTACAGGCCCAAGCTAAGCTATGGTCTAACACTACCTTGCACTGTGTAATCCATCTGACCCCAGTGGCGTTGTTAGGCCTGGGCTTCTGGGGATCTTTTGAGAGTCCCTGGGTTTTTGATCCAATTCCAAAAAATGGAGATGAAGATGTGTGTGACATTAACGCAGCTGCAATGGTGTTAACAAACGTGCTCAGCAGGAGACAACATTTTAATGGCGTGCGCTTTGTTTCAACTGCGCATTGGGTTTGATCTTGCTCCACCCCTTCCCCACGTCCAGTCCCGGTCTGGGCTAAACCTTGAGTGGCTTGTAATCCTAGAATTGCTGCTGCCTGACCCGTCAACCTTGTTGACCACTGTGTTTCAATGGGCAGTGGGCTTGTAATGGATACCCTGTAATCTTACTTAGTAAGACAAAGTGGCAGCTAACCGCCACCCACTGATATCCCATCTGTCTGTGTTATGTAAGTGGACAGCAGAGGGGTGGTCCTGGAGTTAACCACTATCCTTGTATCTGGTTGCCGGAGAACAGGGGTTTTCTCCAGGTGTGGCTAATCATGGTGATATTTATGTGTGTGCTTGTGTTTGTGCACATGTGTAAAGGACATCACACTGCTTAGCGAGGATCTCTTCCTCCACAGTCTGACTGTCCCAGACAGTTGTTGTGCCACTCACAAGCCAGCTTAGATATGGCTGATATGGAAATTTCCCATGTGTCCATATTGGGGTATTTTTACGATTTGAAGAAAATGGGGGCTTCGCTCAAAGCCAATAGGGGACAAGTATTAGTATTGCAAACAAAATAATTAATATTGAAAGCAAAACATCAACTAAAAAGTATTGAGATCATAAATATATATATTGCAAATTAAATCTTTGGAAATGCGAAATCAAATGCAAATAAATCTTTGAGAGGGAATATTATTTCCTGATAACGCGATTGGGTTAAAACAATTATGTTTTTGGTTGCATTTTGTTTCTATCTTTGGTTACGTTACCCTGGATTTAGCTCTCGTTCACGGTGGGTGGGTTTAAGAGAGGAAATGCATCTCCATTGGTCAACCAGACTGGGCAACACCAACAGCTCCAGTCCGTTTACGTTGTAGGCTTGCTACAGTAATAGGTAGACAGGCTATCGTGCATTTAACTATGTTTGAGTGGACGCACGTGAAATAAGCGCAACAGTATGTTGACTGAACAACCTAGCCCGGATATATTTGCCTAATAATTGTTTATATGTGAGCATTTTTTCATTTCAGATAAGAAAAGGTTCAATAGTTAGTAGCTAGCCAACCAGCCCAATGGCACTGGCTAGCTGAGCTAGCTACCTTTATAACAAGGAGGACACCAGGAAAAAACTATGGTAAATTGTTTTGTGTTTTGTAACAGTTAGAACAGTTAAATAACTAGATATTTAGGGTTCTATTGTCTGTCTGTTTAGGAGGTCCAGATGACCTAAACAGGTGGCTGGAGTGTAGGAGAGTGGTGACAGACAGCAGTGGAAGTAATGTTCACATACCACATATATCTCATCCTCACTGAGTTTATCTATAACAGATGATACAAGTGGCCTAGATATTCCCTATTAGTTAAGCCTACAAGTACTTGGATAGGTAGGAAGTGGAGGTGCCAGAATCATTGTGGATTGTGTCTAGTTTATCATAGGCAGCATAATATTAAGTAATATTAATGTGTTAGTTGTGTCCCAATTCTTCACCCTTTTTCCAAAACAAACTGTACTTGTACACTTCCTTGCATTCATTTTGCAATATAATAGGAAGTCCCTCCTGTCACTGCTTAAACACATCTTTTTATACATTAGGAGGATGCAGGAACACACCTTGGAGAAGAAATGGCCAAATTGGATGTGTACTCTCTCAACCACCTCTATGTCTAGTCAAAAGTGATACACAAGCAGCATGGTAGAGTTGACATCTATTACATTTATATTTATTCATATCCTTCCCCAATGACAAGTTTCTTTAAGGGGGTTGGTGATCTACAGTATGGACTGAAATTACTAGTTATTTTGGGAGGGGAAAAACACCACTATTTTATTATTTGCTCCATACCAGACATTGTGCATCTATTTGGTATTCAAACTCTCAGAAAACTATCAGACGTGAGTGGGACAGCTAAATAACGACATTGCTATGTGCAGGCAACCCCAGCAAATTCTCCATCAGATACCTTCCTGTATTTGAGATGCTGCTGGACAAGCTGCCCTCCATCAGCCAGGTGAAGATGCTGTCGTATGTGAAGAAGCAAGGGCTAGATTTGCAACAAAATGGCAAAAACAAATGTGTTGCCCTGAGCCCCCTTTCTCAAATGGTCTGTATTACTACCTTCAGAGAGGGATTGTATGAATGCATACTTTGGTTTAGGATTATGAGTTGTGTCTTGATTCATCACCCTGTCAAAGTGTGGACTAGTTTTGATGGACAGCAAATGGACATCTGTTCCTGTGTTATGACAAGTCATTCAACTACTCAAAATGACTATAAATTGTGGCATACTGTTCATGTGAACAGAGAAACAGTATTAGTTTTACATTGACCCTCTGTTTTAGGTTTCCACTTCCATTGTACCCTTTTCAAATAATGTGTGTTCTTTTATCACATGTGGCTCCATGGCTATGGAAAAACTCATCAGCAGGAGGAACTTTGTTTCCAATATTATTATGTATAGTATATTTCTAACTGTATTAATGAGGAAGGGGTGGGCAGAATGATCTATTATCACTGATCTGTGTCGAATGGACAATCCCTTTTGTTACAATCCCCTAGTAACAAGTTCAATAAGGTTTGCTGCAAATGTAATTACTATACAGATTTTTTATGCTCTTAAGGTTCTTCCAATGTAATGTTTTTTTAATTATGACTGCTTATATTTTTTTATGTTGTCTATTTGTTATTCTAAACGCTTAAACTTGCTGCTGCCTATCTTGGATGCTCCTTAAAAACAGATTTTTAATCTCAATGAGCCTTCCTTGGTTAAATACATAGGTGTTGGAAACTATTATTGAGGAAGCCTATTTGAACACTTTGTAGCTTTTTTCTTGAACACAAGAACTGTGTTACCTGTAGGAAAGTCTCAATCATAGATCTCCAGGTATACTGCAGGAATAACATTGTGTGTGTGAATGTAACATTAATAATGAGTTTGAGTGTAACACTTGAAGATAGTGTAATGGTTAGTTGTGCAGATTGGTTGCCATGACATGACAAATCAATCAACTAATAAAGCACTGTTATTTCAAGACTCAATATATGCCCATGTTTTGTAAGCTTTTTACCACAGATTTACTTGGCGAATGTGGTCTGCTGTGCCTCTTAAAGTTGTATAACTTAAATTAATGCATACTGGCCATACTGCATAGCTATGGTTACATTATGATTTTGGGTTAGTTCTGTTCCACAGCTAACTAGTTAAATTATAACACGCTGTCATTTGTATGTATCAGCTTTCTAGCCAGCTTCATCTTAGCCTGTTAGATATCTAACATAGGTGCACTTGATGATTGTTCAGTGAATACAATCGACACGTCTTATTTATGGAATTTGATAAAGCAACTTCATAGTATGCATAGAGTAACAAATAAACGACTAGCAATTTATCAGAAAGCACGATTGGGTGTATATTTTTTACTCGCAGAAACCCAAATTAAGTTCAATACACAATAGCATGTCTACATATTAATGTAACAAGCCTACAGTGTAAACGAACTGGAGCTGTTGATGTTGCCCAGTCTGGTTGACCAATGGAGATTAAACCCGCCAACCGTGAAATTTGTGTAAAAAACTTGCAACCGCAAAAAAAGAAATTGAAAGCAAAATCCAGAGTCACGTAACCAAAGACAGAAAAAAAACTGCAGCCAAATACAATCGTTTTAACGCAATCGTGTTATCAAGCAAAATATTTCCTCTCAAAGAATTATTTGCATTCATTTTTAATTAATTTGTTTTCGCATTTCAAAATATTTTATTTGCAATATACACTGAACAAAATTATAAACGCAACACTTTTGTTTTTGCCCCCATTTATCATGAGCTGAACTCAAAGATCTAAGACATTCTCCATGTACACAAAAGGCCTACTTCTCTCAAATATTGTTCACTAATCTGTCTAAGTCTGTGTTAGTGAGCACTTCTCCTTTGCCGAGGTAATCCATCCACCTCACAGGTGTGGCATATCAAGATGCTGATCAGACAGAATGAGTATTGCACAGGTGTGCCTTAGGCTGGCCACAATAAAAGGCCACTCTAAAATGGGCAGTTTCACTGTATTGGGGGGGTCCGGGGGGGTCCGAAAACCAGTCAGTATCTGGTGTGACCACCATTTGCCTTACGCTGTGCAACACATCTCCTTCGCATAGAGTTGATCAGGTTGTTGATAGTGGCCTGTGGAATGTTGTTCCACTCCTCTTCAATGGCTGTGCAAAGTTGCTGGATATTGGCAGGACCTGGAACACGCTGCGTGAGGCAAATGGTGGTCACACCAGATACTGACTGGTTTTCGGACCCCCCCGGACCCCCCCAATACAGTGAAACTGCACATTTTCGAGTGGCCTCTTATTGTGGCCAGCCTAAGGCACACCTGTGCAATACTCATGCTGTCTGATCAGCATCTTGATGTGCCACACCTGTGAGGTGGATGGATTATCTCGGCAAAGGAGAAGTGCTCACTAACACAGATTTAGACAGATTTGTGAACAATATTTGAGAGAAATAGGCCTTTTGTGTACATAGAGAAAGTCTTAGATCTTTGAGT
>JACXGI010014816.1:0-18439 GCA_016801175.1 Esox masquinongy | reverse complement strand
CAAAAACACCCCCCGTATGCACATAATCCAAGTATCTTCAGAGTTGCGGTAGTTGTTTTCATTGCCTGATGTTTACTTTGTGTAGCGTTGTTTTCTTTCACATGGCGTCCTTTTGTACTATTTTCCTTGTTCCCTTTATAGTGTCTAAGGGTGGCATTTGGACCACAAGGACTGTCAGTAACAAGCTGATGAAGCTTGAAGAGGCAGTGAGATTTGAGTACATTAACAGTCACACAATATTGTGCATGTACAATTTGTCTCCAACGTCTCTCCCCCTCGATTTCTCTCATTCCTTTTTTTCTCTTTTTCTGCCTCTCTTTCCCTCCCCCCTGTCTCCTTCCCTCCGTTTTTTTCTGTCTGCCCAGGTGAACTCCCATTCATTCGGTAAAGAGAATGACGCTAGCGCCTGCGTCCCAAATGGCACCATGGTCCCTACATTGTGCACCTCATTTGACCAGGACTCTGCTCCGCTGCAAAGGGAATAGGGTTCCATTGGGCAGACAGGCAGCTTTGGCTTTCCTCGCCGACCCCTGACAGTCTGGTTCTCATTACAGCTCTGTTCTCCTGCATGGAAAAAGACAAACAAAACACACACCGGCATTGTGCTCGCTAGTCCTTCTCTGCTACTATGTGTAACGTGAAAGATGAATCCTCCGCTTGGCCCTGTGTGGAACTTCTGATTCTTTGCACTGCTGGTTTTGTTGTTGTTGTTGTTGTTGTTGTTGTTGAAGGTGTTATTTTGGTACTGCAACTGTACTATGCTGTTATGAAGTTGTTAATGTAATCAAGGTACTTCAGTAGTTGTTCATGTTGTCATGGTTATTCAAGTAGTTGTTTCTGTGTTCGAGGTAAATCAATAGTTGCTCAGGTTGTCAAGGTAATTCAGTAGTTTGTGTTCAGGGTAACTCCGTAGTTGTTCGTGTTGTCGAGGTAATTCCGCAGTTGTTTATGTTGTCATGGTAATACAGTGATTTATGTTGTCCTGGTAATACTGTTGCTGTTGCATTACATTGACCTTGTTGGGCTAGCCTATAGGCTATTGTACAGTAGAGATGCCAGCAGGCCTCCGGTTGTGTGGCGCTTATAAAGAATAGCAGGTAAGGGGTGGGAGCACTGCTCTTCACTGGGAATCTGACCTTCCCAATTTGCATCCTGTTCCCCATAACCTAGTCAAAGTTATGCACTCACTGTGAAGAAATATGGTGCATTTGGGTCTGGCTCGCTCTGGTCTCACACTAGAGTTATGTAGGTCAGAGAAGAAGAAAGGAAAGAGGAGCATTTACTTTTTCCTTCTTGTCTCCCAGCGTGCTCTTCTCCAAACGGTCCGCTCTGTCTTCCTGCTACCAGAATATTTGAGAGAGAAGATATGAGTTAGAATCCATTGAAGTGATCTGGCAAAGTGGAGAACGCAAGACAAGAACCTCTGTTCCAATAAGTGTGATCAGTGTGTCATGTGATTTAAGGGAGTTTGGGTGAGGAGGGGAGGGTTGATGAGGGGGAGGGGCGAGATGCCATGTGGGTAGATGATTTAATGAGATCTGTCTGTCACTGTGACACTAGGGTTTGTGTGCCTTCACTCCTCCAACAGCTGAGTCCTTGTGTTCCTCACTTTTCTTTTTGAGACTATGGGTTTGTGTGCGTGTGCATGCGTGTGTGCATGCGTGTGTGCATGCGTGTGTGCATGCGTGTGTGCATGCGTGTGTGCATACGTGTGTGCATGTGTAACATGACTGGCCTGCCCTCTCTTTTGTAAACCCCAGAAAATAGACAAACCCCTCCCTCTGAGTTAAACACCTCCCACATAGATTTAATAAGAGGCAAACCCCTCCCTCTGAGGTAAACCCCTCCCACTCAGAGATCAGATAACAGAAGTATACCCCTCCCTCTGCAGTAAACCCTTCCCTCTGAGGTAATCCCCTCCCACTCAGAGATCCGATAACAGCCAGAGATCTATTGGATGGTCGGGAGGAAAAGATTTGCTCAGGCGAGGTAGAGAGACCGAGAGAGAGACTTATGACATCTTTTGACATAAGCCCCCCCCCCTTTCTTCCCAACTTCATATGGCTGCAAGATCTTCATTCTTAACTCAAGACACTTTAATTGTTTCCTTCCTTAAACTAATACTCAACAATGCTCTGATATGTCAGGATGAGGGCACCTCCTGGAGGGCATTGCAGTGGTGTGGTGGTGACTGTTGGCACACACACGTATATGTGCAAACAAAAGCGCACAAGCACAAGGCAAAGGATCCTTAGTCACAAATCCAAAAAGTGTTATGATTCTTTTTTTCCCCAGATATCACTCTCTCAACTATATTCATATATGCACAGACACACACACTCCCAACCCCCACACACTTTGTCCTGCTCAGTGAAGTATGGTGTTGTATTGAGTCCTCGGCACTAGATGGCAATGGCACCGTGTCGTGCTGTAGACCTCATTTCGTTGGAGTCTGGCGCTGTGCTGTACCGTACTGTAGACCTCAGCTGGATTAGGTTACCTACCTCAGTCATCTCTTTTACAGGCTGACCTCAAGTCAAACCTCTGTTAAAATCTACCTAATTCAATTAAATCTGTTCAAATAACTTGTTTCCTCGGGGGGTCATTTCAAGTGTGGTGATGATTGGTACATGCATGACACATAATGACACAAAAACAAATAGGCTGCAGTACAATGCAATAAAAGCACAGGTACCTATATTAACTAATTACAATGACATTTGCACCTACTCTTTACTTGATGTAATGGTGCTGCAAAGTTAGTAGACTACATAAAGGCTTTTTACACTATGATTTTATCTAGATTAACAAAACTTGTGGCCAGATTTGCGCAAGTGATGAATTTTTTTTAATAGTGTAAAATGTTAATAATCTTAATTGTGGCACACTGCGTTCCCAAGGCCACGTGGTGCACTTTCCCGACAGATACTCTCCACAGCTACTGAAGTGTACTGGAATGGAATCCCTCGTGGCTGGGTGCATTGGCATCAGCAGTGAAGTCTGGTCCCACTCCACGTACAAACAGAATCGCAGAAAAAAACATTTTGTTGGGAAGCAACTTAAAACATCTCACACTGGCAAAGAAACAATTCTACCATCACCACTATCACCAGCAACAGCATTTGCCCAGCGGAGAGCGCCATGTTAGTTACCAGGGAAACAACACTGTCAGTGAGTTTAAACCCCTTTCAGGTCAGGACTCCGGCCAAAGTGCTGTGCGCATGTGTTTCGCCTTAAACCACAGCGTTGCTAGCGTGATGTTGTTTTTTCTAACGCTATTGTAGTGAAAAAACACCCATAGAGGGACAAAAACTCTACTCAAACTTAACATCCAATTATATTCAATGGGTGATGAGTATTACATAACGGGGTATGAGCACTGAGTGTTTAATGTACATGGATTTACTGTTGATGTGCACATTTTATGTAGTCAGAGAGCATGTATATACAAATAATTTTTTTCACCTTGTGATTTACCTTTCACAATTTTGTCATGTCGAATAGTGTCTATCTCCTCCATCTTGTGTCTTTCTCCTTGCAACTTCTCCCAAAAGATTTGGAAGGTTGAAGGTTATGGCATTTAACTGTCGTCAGGGTAACCTGCACTTTCACTTGCGAGGCATGGGATGAATATTGTAAATAAAGAGACTGTTTAAATCCTGCTGTGACAGGTTTGAATGAATCCCAGCCTCGCCAACAGAGCTTTATTGGTATATATGTACATCAATGATTGACTGTCTCTGAGGATTGTACAGGGTGATTAGAGAGTGTGGCCTGTATGGTGTGTAATCTGAATCAGGCATTAAGTGATTTGTTGTTATGATTCAGTATGACTATCACAGGGCAGTATAGGCGATGTTTATATTATCATTGAATGATGATTTGAATGCTTCAGCTATGGCCAGTCCACATGTTTGCCTGCCCGCCATTTAACACGCTTGTAAATATATGCTACTGGACTGTTGGACTTGTTTACAGTTGTTTGCGGGTCCTTAATGATCCACATTTTTTTGTTGGAATTTGCCTTTACCGCTTCCTCAGAGAATTTGATTTTAGTCAGTATAATGTCAGTGGCTTCCTGATGTTTCTCCGTGAACACACTCCAGTCTTTTTCATCACAGCAGCTCCTGGAAGATCTTACTGCTCTCGTGGTGTTATTCAACTGTTACAACATGAAGGAATTGGCCTACAGTGTGTCCCAGAGTACAAAATACTTTCTGTTGGAAGAAATGAAAGAAAGGG
Organism: Esox masquinongy; assembly: GCA_016801175.1. NCBI lineage: Eukaryota > Metazoa > Chordata > Actinopteri > Esociformes > Esocidae > Esox > Esox masquinongy. Next base: position 14,197 of record JACXGI010014816.1, on the reverse strand, counting down.
TAAAGAAAGAATGAGAAAGTTAATCAATCTTTTCCTGTGTTTGTATGCTTCAGAGAAGAGGGGAGGTGACCTCTTTCCGGTAATGGAGGTTTTACTGAGAACCTGTTGTGATCATGCAGGGGAGGAAGGAAGGCTGTGGGTTTAAAAGCTGGTGTGTGTGTGTGTGTGTGTGTGTGTCTGCATGTGTTTGATTTGCATTTTTATGTGTGCGCGCATCCATCTGTGTGTGAAAGTGTGAAGGCGTGGGTGTGTGTCTTTGTGTGTTCCATTCGTGGTGATGAGCAGCAGGCGTAACAGAAACATGACAACTTTCAGCTTGTTTTACTTTACAGATGACCTTCATTGCCTTGGTGGAAAACCTTGCTCAATCTCAAACCTTTACTTAATGTGTGGGCAGCAAGCAAATATCCTCTACTAATGGTTTTGTAATTATACAGTGCAACTGACAGTAATGTTACTGTTGTATTACTGTTTTGAAGGTACAATAATTGTTGCTGTTTTAATGCTTCTGTTAATGTGTTCCAGTATGGTATGTCTTTAACACAATGTTTATTATTTAAGCATATAGTTACATTTCTCTCATCACCTTTAGCCTGAGTGTTTATTCCTCATATTGAGGGAGAGAGAGATGGGGGAGAGAGGGAAATAGGTATGGTGAAACGGGGTTCCAGGGACAGAAAAAGTGACAGCAGAGATCGAGAAAAAGCATAAGCATGGAACAGGGAAATAGCGAGCGCGAGAGTGGGAAGTAAGAAGAAAGAGAGAGAGAGAGAGAAAAAGAGGGAAAGCATTCATTTTTTAGAGCTTCTGCAGTGCCTAGTCAGAGACCCTGCGACCAGGGCAAAAGTTTGCTGCTGAGAATTCCCAGCTCTGAGCAACAGCATCCTGTTGTGGTCGTCATGGAAATGGCTGAATGTTTTCCCCATGTAAACCCTGGCCCCCCTCACCACATCAAGACACTGTGGCATGAGTCACACAACTGCAGACTGGAACTTAATGTTATGCTTGCAGTTTGCACTGCAGCCTCTTGTCTCTGACAAGCGTGGAGTCTGCAGACTGCAGCCTAATGTCCCAGACGAGCACGGAGTCTGCAGACTGCAGCCTAATGTCCCAGACGAGCACGGAGTCTGCAGACTGCAGCCTAATGTCCCAGACGAGCTGGGAGTCCGCAGACTGCAGCCTAATGTCCCAGACGAGCTGGGAGTCTGCAGACTGCAGCCTAATGTCCCAGATGAGCTGGGAGTCTGCAGACTGCAGCCTAATGTCCCAGATGAGCTGGGAGTCTGCAGACTGCAGCCTAATGTCCCAGATGAGCACGGAGTCTGCAGACTGCAGCCTAATGTCCCAGATGAGCTGGGAGTCTGCAGACTGCAGCCTAATGTCCCAGATGAGCACGGAGTCTGCAGACTGCAGCCTAATGTCAATGTTGAGCCAGCGGAGCAGGGAAGGTCTCCCATTCATCACAACTAAGAGAAGACTAGGGACTGGGAAGCTGAAAGGGCTGATAGTAAAGAGTTTAATCACATCAGGGGGTTATGAAGTCTTCACACACAATCACACACACACATACACACACACAAATCTGCACACTCTCTTCTCACCTACATGAAGGTGCGTGCACACACAAACACACAAACCCTACTGCTAACAACCACTTGGCCTGTGCCACCGTCGGGTTGCACAATCCAGCTGGAAGAGCTTTGTTTCGTGTGGTTGTGTAATAGGTTAGTGGAAACAGGGCCAGGCCAGGCCGCTGGAACACCTCACATCCCAGTTCAGAGACGAGCTGGTTTCTATTCAGCATGGCTGATGTAACTCCCTCACACACACACACACACACACACACACACACACACATGTGCACACAAGCACAATGAGTAGAGTCCCCGGGTGGAGCTGATGGGAGGAGTTAATGACGCCATTAGAAATAGAGAGTAATTTAGAGTGAAAGGGAAAGAACAAATGAATGAGACAATGTGAAGGAGGGAGAACTACAGTAAGAGTGACACAGAGGGGCAGAGAGAGAGAGGGAGAGAGAGAGAGAGAGAGAGAGCAAGACGAATCCTATTGTACATTAGGAATGAGCAGTGTGTGTACTTTGTCAGGGGATCAGACATGATCCCTATAATGTGCCTGTCAAGCTTAAACGTTCTCATTACACTGGAACTTATCGATGCCCCTTCTAAACCGCACAACACAATGAGGTGCTGGAAGTCCCACACACTACTATAACCCTGGGCCTGCGTTCACAAAGGGAGTTTAGATTAGCAGTGTTGGTATAAAATCAGTTTTGGCCTTTTAGACCATAACCAATGGGGTTGTGACCAATGTTCCCTGTACGCTGCACAGTGATTGGATTAGAGGACAAAGCCACACATGTGCAGTACACATTGATATTCTTGGCTAGTTAGTCAGACGTTAAGCCAGGTATAGGTTTTAGACTGTTTTTGTCAGTGTGGGGGGATTTACGTGTTTCCTAACACAACACCAGACGTGTGGCCTAGGCCTACAGTAGTCCTGCTGCCTTCCAAACGTCATGATGAAGGCCAATTCATGATTACACGGGCGTTGCTGTATTTTGAGACAATCTTGAATATGCAAATAATAACAGGCAGAGGGTATCCCACGTTGTCTAATTCTCTGTACGCCTCATGATATTAATAATGACTGTTACCAAAAAAAAAATGTTGTTATCAATAATTAACATAGATACTCCCATTTATTTTCCCTGTATTTTGCATACAGCGGGTTTTTGGACCAAATTGTTTAATCTTTGGGATTTCATGTTTGGACATCTCTTTTGAAATAGATGTCTGCATTGTTTCCCAGTGGGCACTCTAATCTCTACATAAGACTCTGGTCAAAAGTAGTGCACTATTATCTTTATTTCAAATATAAAACACGGCTAATGTCTAGACTCATTTTTTATTCATTGCACAAGCATTGCAAGCAGTGATGCACATTCAGTCTTTTTGGTGAGACGACCGCCTTGGCTCCCAAAGGGCTCTTATTTCAAATGACTTAAAAATCAACCAAGAACCACGAGAAAATCTCAATCTCCAGTATATATTTGGTCAGGTCATGAAATGCATATTTCAGTTGGCTTTTACATACCTTGCCTGATTGTTTAGGGCGATCATGAGAAGATAATGGATACTAGCCTATTGTAATTACCCAGTTTTGTTCAGCCAAATATATTTTCTGTTGGCTTCACAATGTCTGGATAATAGATACGTACGAGTATCCCTTAATTCCAGCCAGCAACCCTCTATCTGCTTATCTGATAGAACATGCCAATGTGTATTCAGGTGGTATGTAGATGATTAAACAAGGCACCATCTCTCTCTCTCGCTCTGGTAGTGTGCCCCAAGCTGCTCTTCTCCAGTTGGCGACAGTATAAGACTCTCTGGCAGTGAGGGGCCATTGGTGTGTGGGCAGAGACGTGACAGGGGCCACACAGACAAAGGAGGGTTACTTAACATTGTGTTTTAGGAGACATATCGCATAAGATTCACAATGGAAGGAGGTGCCTCTGAGAGGAAAGTATCACACGGTTATTACAACGAGGACATTTGTGTGTGCGTGTGTGCGTGTGTGCGTGTGTGCGTGTGTGCGTGTGTGCGTGTGTGCGTGTGCGTGCGTGCGTTTGGAGTTCTGTTGTTATTTATAGAAAACCCAAAACGCTGCCTGGATGTAGACTTTAAGTTTGTTTTAAATTCTTTATTGAACACGCAGGCAGTAAAAAAAGCAATACAAGCACTCTTACCGAAATAATACTGGATATGTTTTTCTTGTTACATTTGGAAAACATTTAAGACCAGAAAAAAATAAGGAAAACAGTGCAAAAAGGAAAGAATCCCCAGCTCTCTCCATTGGCAAATGAGGTTTGTCATTATTAGGAGCAGGAATTTCCTAGGTCTAAACTCAAAATGACCTTTATTTGACCTTTATTATTGCGATGTACAGTGCATTTGGAAAGTATTCAGCCCCCTTCAGTTTTTCCACATTTTGTAATGTCAAAGTCTGAATGTGCAATGGATTAAAGTGATTTTTCTCCTCATCATTCTAAACACAATACCCTGTAATGACAAAACAAAAACAGGTTTTTAGACATTTTTGCAAATTTATTAATAATTTAATGACAAATAATTAACTGAAATATCACATTTTCATTTGAGCTCAGCTGCATACTGTTTCCGTTAATCATCCTTGAGATGTTTCTAGAACTTTATTGGAGTTTCTGTGATAAATTCAACTGATTTGACATGATTTGTATGGGCTCACACCTGTCTATATAAGGCCCCAGATATGACAGTGCATGTCACAGCCCAAGCACTCTGAGTCAGGATTGTGTCGAGGCACGGGTCTGAGAAAGGGTACCGAAACATTTTGGCGGCATAGAAGGTCCCCAAGAACACAATGGCCTCCATCATTCTTAAATGGAAAATGTTTTGAACCACCACAACTCTTCCTAGAACTGACCACCCGGCCAAACTGACCAATCGGTGGAGAATGGTCAGGGACGTAACTGAGAACCTGATGGCCACTCTGACAACTCCAGAGTTCCTGTGTGAAGATGGGAGAACCTTGCAGAAAGAAACCAAACTTTTGCACAACTGCAGATCGACTGGTGCATCGGAGAAGACCAAGGGTCCACTAAAGTAGAACAAAAAAAACCCACACACAGTCTGAGTCACTTGCAGTATAAAAAGGTTTTAATAGCAACAATGTTTTGGTACAAGGACCTTCATCCGGTTATTTTACAAAACAGAAGGAAAGACCATCTTAGATAAGTTGGCTAAGTTGGACCAATTGGGTCTCATTCATGTCCTTGAGTGGGCCAGCCAGAGCCTGGACTTGAACCTGATAGAACATCTCTGGAGAGAACATCTCTGACAATGGCTGTGCAGCAACTTTCCCCGTCCAACCTGACAGACCTTAACAGAACAATGGATCTGCAGAGAAGAATAGGAGAAACTCCCTAAATACAGGTGAGCCAAGCTTGTAGTGTCATACCCAAGAGGACTAGTGGCTGTAAGCACTGCCAAAGGTGAATGAACTAAGTACTGAGTAAAGACGTCTGAAAATACTTATTAAAATTTGATTTTTCTGTAGTTTCTTTTATAAGAAATTTGCAAACATTTGTAAAGGCATTGCTTTGAATTGCAATTTTGCCTAAGTCCCTGTTAGCAGGTACTTCAAAGCTCAAGACTGTCAGAGAGGGAAAGAGACGACAAGTCTCTGTTAGTGAGAGTCATACCTTTAATTTAAGAAGCCAGAATGGTTATGCTGGTATCATCTATGCAGTCAAACTTTAGCTACAATACGTTTCTGCGTTGTTTAGCCCAGCGTTTCTTAAACCGTTTTCATTGCTGGTCCATGGGAAATCCCTTGTGGAAAAAGTCCCATTACGTTGCCTTAGATACGAGTAAACAAACTATCCGAGTCAAGTATGACTTGAATACCAGGTTGGGGTTCAGTTATATAGAGGAGAATGCCTCCCACATATCAAGAAAGATAGAGTGGACGTGACCGGCTTTGAACCAATGTAGCAGTGGCATGTTGCAGATGCTGAGGCTTAGACGACTAGACCACCGTCTGGTGCCTAGTAAACTTTGTGTTTCTGCTGGACAGATTGAAAAGGCTACTCCAAAAGCTGGACTGATCCCGTCTAGGAATTTTACATGTGCGATCCACTTTCCTCAATAGTACTTAAACCCCACATGCGTGCCATTATCCAACATAACAGCCTCTGACCCACCCCTCTCCATTAACTGTTTTTGTTAGGTTTTGGTTGGTACTGTATTTGCTGTAGGCCTACTTGTTAAGGCAATAAAAAAAAATGTTTCAAAAAATGTTTCCAAAAAAGTATGAACAAAGAAGATATACTCCCACCTCCCAATGTTATCTTTTTTTCACCTGATAACCACTTTTTTTTTAATAGGTTATTTTGTCCAGTAGTTCTTTTGTAAAGGATCCTGTATTTTATTTTCTGTATCTTTGTTTTATGGTTAAGAAAATGTAGAATTGGTTTTTCCATCTCCATTTTGGCTAGCTAAGGTTTTGAGTTGTTTGTGTAGTGTTTTCCAATCTTCCTAGAAGGTATTTGATTCTAGGGATTTTTCTGTCACATTGAGCTGTTTTCTGACATTCTGTTCCTACTTGTTTTTTAGTATTTCTGTACTGTTTTAGTGATTCCCCATAGTAATGCCATGTGTTCTGGTTTTCTGGGTGTCTCTCTTCTGTTTTTCGTTCTTTAAGCTGTTCAGCTTTTTGCTGCAGACTGCAGCATTTTCAGTGCCCTTGAGTGAGTGTATGATCTAGATTTTAACATTCTAAAGTGTGAGAGGGGGAGAAAGAGGAACTCTGCGTTTTTGTGTAGTCTGACTCTGAATATTTAAATTACACTGTTACTGATGGTGTTACCCAGCTGTTAGTTTTGAGACAAACACACCGCTTTGCATAATGCAATTTCCAAAGTTCAATCCAGCTTGGACTGATTTCATGTCTTTTTAACATCTCACTCTCAGTCTCTGCAGAATGTTTGTTTGATTAAAGTCTGTTTGGAACAGAAAGAGAGCAGAGAGGAATGGAAGGAGGGAGAAAGAGAGAGCACGGAATGACTGAGACTGGGTGCTAGAGTCGAGTGTGTGTGCCTGCATTTTTTTTTGGCTCTCGGTTCTGGTCAGCTGATGCCCGTGGCACACTGCTATTGGAGGAGCCAGCTGTGTACAGCTGCAGTGTAGGCTGATCAGATCAGTGCGGAGTGGAGTGGACAGACAAGGAAGCCTCTGTATTCTGCAGCCGGAGCCCAGCGCAGTACGGAGCAGGCAGGCAGGGCTGGAGCAGGTCTGCAGGGGGAACCTGGGCTAACCTGGACTGTGGCTGTGGTTTCCCGGGCGTCGCTCGACTAAGCCTTGTCGGACGTCCAGACTGCCGCCGACAGGGGGTCCAGGGCTGGGCGGCGTACCCAGGGCGGAGGGCTCCGTCTGGCGGTGATTTGGCTCCTGGGTATGGGCTGCTCTGCCAGTGTGGTGCTTCTCCTGCGTTCCGTGGGCCGGGCAAACTGTGCCCACATGTGCTCCCGCCGGGACCAGCTCTCCCTGGATGTCCTGCCGCCCGGCGACGTCAGCGCCGGCAGCGGTAGACCCCTGACCATCGTTGTCATGGTAACTAACATCAGACTGCAGGGCTCCAGGCTGCAGCCGCACTTCTCTCTTTTTTTGGGGGGGGGGGTTTGCTATGTTAGAGGGCTGTTACAAATCTGTTTGGGCTCCTCCTGTTTTTGCATAGCAGTGTTTGTCGTGTGTGTGCGCGTGCGTGTGTGTGCGTGCGTGTATTCATGTGTATGTCTTATCTGCGGGTGAGGCATGATGTGGTTAAAGCTGCTGTTATTCCTTCCCGGCTGAGAAGGAGGTGAGTGGGGGGGCGGGGAGGTTAATGTCTTGGGGTGTTTAGTTTCTGTGAAAAAAATGGACCTCCTTGCTTGTGGTTTCTCTAATTGGCAAGGGGTTTTCAGGCTGGGGACCCTGGAGTCCAGGGAGTCCAAAGGGAACCTCCAATTTGAGCGCAGACATAGTGGAGATGTTTTAAGGAAATAGCCTATTTTTTTCTCCAAATTAAATATTTGGTTTATTGTAGGGTTATATGATGGTGTGAAGAACATTCCAGTCTCTCCTATCCACCCCTACTGATTAGCATATTTTTCTTATCCAGTCATTTCTTTTATCATCAGGTTTTGTTTCCCACTGTTTCAATTGATGGGTGCTGTGCTAGCTTGTTTGTTGCGCTAGTTGAGGTTAAAACATGTTGTTATAATGAATTCTTTATGATCAGAGTTGGGTTTCTACTTGTCTTTTCATGCAAAACGTTCTTTTACAACAGGAATCCCATTGTGGTTGCACGCTTGTTTTAAAAACGTGACACAATAACCCAGCAAATTAAAGTAAAATTACTGTTATTGCTACATGAAAATGGACTTTTAGTTTGCTTTTGCAATGTATACCAGTATTCAAATCACCATACATGCATCCAGTCCATTTCAGGCAATATCCACTTTAGTTCCACTTTGATCAATTTGTGCTTGGACAACAACAAGCAAAACGTGCCAATTAATATGATTTTTTTTATTTTAACCAAGTACCGATAAGAAAATGCTTTTATAAACTTTAAGGAAAATTGTCAGTTTGTCACATGCCTAGTTTTCACTGCAGTGAGTTATTTGTCCAATCCATTTTCCCATTAATGCAATTTAAGGCAGAAATTATGCCTAACAGGTTACATCATCTTCCCTGTGTTTATGCAACACTTTTCAAACGTCAAATTGATCTGCAATGAGTAACCGGAAAGTATATATTCCTTCAGGTCAAAGTAGATGTGTTAGTTGAAGGGCGATTCACACTGACCAGCTGTCATCAGTGGTCACACCCCCTCTCGGACTGGCCTCTGTGTTCCCAGAAATCTTTAGTTTTTTAGCGTGGCAATCATAGTGTAGCAATCATACCTTGAAGTAGCCCAGTGGAAAAAAGTGTCAGTGTTATTTTGGCAGGTGGTTTTGACATAAAATCCTATCGCTCTTTTCTCTTTGCTTTCCTCTCTTTTTCAACTCTCACTGTCTGTCTCTCTCATGCCCTAACTTTTTTCACATCAAGCTGAGAAGAGTAGCCCTGTTTTTCTGTTTACCCCTCCCTCTCTCTTTGTTCCACTGTAAGCCTTATTTGTCTACAGACTGGATCAAGACAGAGATTGGAGATGGAGAAAGACAGATGCAAAGAATAGAGACGGAGAATAGAGACAGAGAGACAAATCGGGACAAAATATGAAGAGAAAAGAGTACAGAAGGAGTAAAGAAGGAGTACAGAAGAGTACTGGTACCGTGTGGGAGCAGCTATGTCTGCTCTCTTGCTTAGGGCTGTCACGATATCAGATTTTCACTACACGATTATCGTGGCCAAAAGAATTCACGGTAACGATATTATCGCGGTATCTTTAGAAAATTTGAAGAAAAAAAATGATATCTGTCAAATTCATCTTCAACTTTGTTTAATGTGTTTTTTTTGGCAAATGAATTACACTCAAAATACGAGTGTATGGAGGTGGAGAGAGTCTGTAACCATTATTGTACAAATAAAAAAATAAAAGCGTACAAAAAGAACAATTACACTTAATGGATGGTGAAAAGGCAACCAGATGAACTGATAAACAAAAGATCCACAAGGCCTAACACCGAGAGGAGGTTTTGGAAAAATAAAAAACATTTTCGGCTAGTGAATAGGCTACGAAAAGGTGTTAATTCAAATGCTAGTGTATAGGTCCAGAATCATAGTTTAAGCACATGCATCGTTTGTCCATGAATAACCCGAGAGGAGTTTTTGGGGATCTCTCCCGGGGGTTCTAGTGGGGCTAACGAGTTGATTTAAACACCAGTGCATAGGTACAGTCTCCTTGTTTAAGGACATGCATTGTTTGTCTATAAGTGACATGAATAAGGTATTGAAAAACCGAGAGGGGTTTTTGGGAAAATACAACTTCAGTTTCGCCTAGTGAATACAATATTATCATGTGTATTATTAACATGATATTAATATTTCATTTTTTAAATATCATTGTTATCATCAATACCGGTATATCGCGACACCCCTACTCCTGCTTACACCGTGCATTGACCTAAAACCCATGTCTGACCCATCTTGCTGTTCTCTTTATACTGGTACTATGCAGGGTCACGGGTGGTTGGGGCTGGAGGCTGACCTCTGATCTACAATAAAATGCACGGAGCTGAGGAAAGATACATAGACAGAGAATCTTAACTGACTGTCTAGGATAGAGTGTCAGGCAGACATGGAATGGGTGTAGGATTGAAGATTTCCCAGAAATGTAAAATCTTTAAAAGAAAATCTAATTCATGAGTTTGAAAGCATTTTTGACTACACGTTAAACCTTACACAGTTAGGTCTGGAAATATTTGGACACAATTTTCATAGTTTTGGCTCTGTACGCCATCATAACGGATTTGAAATGAAACAACGAGATGCAACTGAAGTGTGGACTTTCGGCTTTAATTCAAGGGGTTGAATGAAAATATTGTATGAAACGTTTAGGAATTGCAACCATTTTCATACACAGTCCCCTTATTTCAGGGGCTCAAATGTAATTGGTCAAATTAACACAATCATTAATAAAATGTTCATTTTTAATACTTTGTGGAGAATCCTTTGCAGGCAATGACTGCTTGAAGTCTGGAACGCATGGACATCACCAAACGCTGGGTTTCCTCCTTTGTGATGCTTTGCCAGGCCTTTACTGCAGCTGTCTTCAGTTGTTTTTGTTTGTGGGTCTTTCTGCCTTAAGTTGTCTTCAGCAAGTTAAATGCATGCTCGATCGGGTTGAGATCAGGTTATTGACTCTGCCATTGCAGAATATTCTGCTTCTTTGCCTTAAAATACTCCTGGGTTGCTTTCGCAGTATGTTTTGGGTCATTGTCCATCTGTAAAGTGAAGCGCCGTCCAATCAACTTTGCTGAATTTGTCTGAATCTGAGCAGACATTATATCCCTATACACTTCAGAATTCTTCCGGCTCCTTCTGTCTTCTGTCACATCATCAATAAACACTAGTGACCCAGTGCCATTGGAAGCCATGAATGCCCATGCCATCACACTGCCTCCACCGTGTTTTACAAATGATGTGGGATGCTTCGGATTATGAGACGTTCCAAGCCTTCTCCATACTTTTTTCTTCCCATCATTCTGGCCTTTTTATTGTTGATCTGGCCTTTTTTTTTCTTGAGGCTTATGAATGTTTTGCACCTTGTGGTGAACCCTCTGTATTTGCTCTTGTGAAGTCTTCTCTTTATGGTAGACTTGGATAATGGTATGCCTACCTCCTGGAGAGTGTTCTTCACTTGGCTGGATGTTGTGAATGGGTTTTTCTTTACCATGGAAAGGATCCTACGATCATCCACCACTGTGGTCTTCCGTGAACATGCAGGCCTTTTTGTGTTGCAGAGCTCACCAGTGCGTTCTTTTTTTCTCAGAATGTACCAAACTGTTGATTTGGCCACTCCTAATGTTCCTGCTATCTCTCTGATGGATTTTATTTTTGCAGCTTAAGGATGGCCTGTTTCACTTGCATTGCGCTCCTTTGATCGCATGTGGTGGGTTCACAGCAACAGCTTCCAAATGCAATGCCACACCTGGAATCAACTCCAGACCTTTTACCTGCTAAATTGATAAAGAAATAACGAATGAATAGCCCACACCTGTCTATGAAACAGCTTTTGAGTCAATTGTCCAATTACATTTGGTCCCTTGAAAAAGAGGGTGCTACATATTAAAGAGCTGTAGTTTCTAAACCCTTCCTCCAATTTGGATGTGAAAACCCTCAAAATAAAGCTGAGAGACTGCACTTCAAGCCGCTATTCATTGTTTAACTGTAACTTGAATATATTTTGGTAAACAGCCAAAGAAACAAAACTTGTCAGTGTCCAATTATTTCCGTACCTAACTGTGTATCTAATATTTTAACAGATATACACCTGTAAATGGAGAAATATACACATTAATTTAACGATTTCAATGTAATCAGCTAAACGTTCTCGCAAAGTTAGCACACACTGATATTGATGTTGGCTAGTTTTTAATGATGGTCCATATGAAGCAATGTCAGCCAACTGGTAAAATATTACTTACATTCATTTTTTTGTGTAGTCGAAATTAGCATTTGTTCTAGCCTTCATTTCCGTGAAGATGCATATTTATAGGCTATATCGTCAGTTTGATTCTCTGCTAATGAAGCTGTAGTGTTAATTCAGAACCATGGATAGCACTATGGTTGGTCATTCAATCATGAATCTGGAGCGGCAGATAGCCATAGTGGTTAGGGCAATGGGCCAGAATCAGAAAGGTTTCTGGATTTCATTACGTAAAAGCTATCATCGACATTACTTTGTATTATTTAGCATAAACAGCTTTTGTATTTATATAGAAATGAAGTTAATGATGCAGACAATCATGGAGAGAGACCCAAGATCTTGTTTTTAAATATTTATTTTTGTTACCTCATAAAATGGATTAAATTTCACACCCTATTTAAGGAAGCGGTCGCGTCAACTAACTTTTCCCTGGTCTATCACTAAATGGTGTCAACTAACTGTTCCCTGATCTATCACTAACTGGTGTCAACTAACTGTTCCCTAATCTAGCACTGTAACTGGCGTCAACTAACTGTTACCTAATCTATCACTGTAACTGGGGTCAGCTAACTGTTCCCTGATCAATCACTGTAACTAGCGTCAACTAACTGTTTCCAGGCCTATCACAGTAACTGGCGTCAACTAACTGTTCCCTGATCTATCACTGTAACTGGTGTCAAGAGAGACTATCCAGCCACTCCCCTCCTCTGCTTCTTCCACCCCTCCCCTCCTCACCATAACCCACTCCCCTGTCCACAAGTCAGAGGTTGTCTATCCCTTTTGCACTTTTCATTACCCAGAATCAAAATGAGAATCCTCTGTAACGGGCAGATACATTACACACACTTAGACCGATGGCTCTGCTAGTGGTGCACCGTATTTAGAAACACAAAAGGAACGAGTACACAAACATTTAGGAAACTGCAAATGAACGAGTACACAATCATTTAGGAAACTGAAAAGGAACGAGTACACAAACATTTAGGAAACTGAAAACGCAGAGTACACAAACATTTAGGAAACTGAAAAGGAACGAGTACACAAACATTAGGAAAATGAAAACGCAGAGTACACAAACATTTAGGAAACTGAAAAGAAACGAGTACACAAACATTTAGGAAACTGAAAACGCAAAGTACACAAACATTTAGGAAACTGAAAAGGAATGTGTACACAAACATTTAGGAAACTGAAAAGGATTGAGTACACAAACATTTAGGAAACTGAAAAGGAACGAGTACACAAACATTTAGGAAACTGAAAAGGAACGAGTACACAAACATTTAGGAAACTGAAAAGGAACAATACACAAACATTTAGGAAACTGAAAAGGAACGAGTACAAACATTTAGGAAACTGAAAACACACGAGTACACAAACATTTAGGCAACTGAAAAGGAACGAGTACACAAAGTTGACATACAAATATATACAATAGGTGGTAAGCATATAAGATAATGGGATATTGTGAGTATTTAATATACATGATTCACTGTATCAGTACAGTATACACTTTAACCCTCTCTGTCGGCAGTGTGTGGGCTGAGCTGATGGGATCCAGGTGGCGAGAGCTCCAGCCTGGTCCTGGACTCCGCTCTGTGCTGTCTCAGCACTAGGAAACACACAGTCTCTGGCTCGCACCACACAGCAGGCCTTTTCTGCTTCAGCATGGCACCCTATTCCCTACACAATGCACTATTTGTCACCAGAGCCCTGATTAAACCTAGTGCACTGTGAAGGGAGTAGGATGCTGTTTGGGATAACTGTTCTGCTAACAGCTGTAGACACTTCCTGCCAATGTGTGGACGAGGGCCTGCCTGCCAAATAGCACCCTATTCCCTGTATTGTTCACTACTTTCAGCCCGGGGTCCAGTGTCAAGGGAGTAGATGCAATTTGGAACACGCAACGATGAGTTGACTGACTGCAGCCACATCCCTGTAGTTTGCCCGTTGTCAGCTCAGTCTATCTGTCCCCTTCGATTGGTGCCTCCTTCTGCTTCCGTCTGGTGTGAATCGGAGTAATTCAGATAGACATTAACCAGCTTCCACAGGTGGTCTCACTTTCAGATTTTACATGGCCTTGTCAGCATTCCCTTTCATCCATGCCCGACCATCTTGTGTCATGTTTTCTCTTTCTCTCTCTCTGTCTGTCTGTCATACCCCTGTTTGAAAATCCTTGCTGCTGTTAATTCTAAGGCCAGTAATCGTTCTATTTTTGCTGCACAGCTGCAGTTTACCAACAGAATCGGTCCAGCCTCTTGCCTGCTGAGGAGGAGGAGGAGGAGGAGGAGGAGTGGAGGGAAGGGTGGATGGAAACAAACGGGGGAAAGAAGGAGGGAGAAAGGGGCTATTTGATGAAATGTGGAAGTGTGTGAGGAGAGAGGGAGGGAGGGAGAGGGGGATGGAAGCAACCCAGACAGCTGGAGCGGAATAGGGTTGAGGAGCAAGGAAGGGAGTCAGGGAGAGAGGGATGTTGGGATGTTTGATGGAAGGGAGTCAGGGAGAG
>JACXGI010014815.1:0-18544 GCA_016801175.1 Esox masquinongy | reverse complement strand
CTCCAGCTGCAGTCCACTCTTTGTGAATCTCCCCCACATTTTTGAATGGGTTTTGTTTCACAATCCTCTCCAGGGTGCGGTTATCCCTATTGCTTGTACACTTTTTTCTACCACATCTTTTCCTTCCCTTCGCCTCTCTATTAATGTGCTTGGACACAGAGCTCTGTGAACAGCCAGCCTCTTTAGCAATGACCTTTTGGGTGCCCTCCTTGTGCAAGGTGTCAATGATCATCTTTTGGACAGCTGTCAAGTCAGCAGTCTTCCCCGTGATTGTGTAGCCTACAGAACTAGACTGAGAGACCATTTAAAGGCCTTTGCAGGTGTTTTGAGTTAATTAGCTGATTAGAGTGTGACACCAGGTGTCTTCAATATTGAACCTTTTCACAATATTCTAATTTTCTGAGATACTGAATTTGGGGTTTTCATTAGTTGTCAATTATAATCATCAAAATTAAAAGGAATAAACACTTGAAATATATCAGTCTGTGTGGAATGAATGTATACATTATACAAGTTTCACTTTTTGAATGGAATTACTGAAATAAATCAACTTTTTTATGATATTCTAATTATATGACCAGCACCTGTATTTCTAAGCTACTAGTCATGAATTTGTATTTGATGAATAGTTACTTGCATTGTATGTATGCGGAGTTACAGGGCAAACCACTAATATTCTGTATCAACATGCCTTGAATCATATAAACAAGCTCTCATACACAGTAAATTCATGAGATCCTGAAAGCGTTTTACTTTTTGGGCCTTTTCAGACAATTACAATTCCAAGTTTTATATGGAAGAGAAAATCAACTGTAAGACCATGAGTTGGGCTGAAAAGGTTTTGTCATAATGCCCCATGTATGTTTAAGTAGAGCAACTAGTTCTGTAGTAGTCATCACATTGTTATTATTCATTAAGGCCACATAGGAGGTATTGAATGTAGAGACACACAGCCTACCTAGTACATACATACGACAAATTGACAAATTAAAGGGAAAAGCTAAAGAAATCAAGGGTTCCTGTACTGTAACCCTACCATACAGGTGTACTGAATGATACAATTAACGTCCCATCATGCTCTGTGCTGTTGAATGACCATATCTTTTGAATGAATGGTGTTCCATCCGCCCAGTAGAGTTCCAGGGACTTGCAGAATCTATGCCAAGGTGCATTGAAGCTGTTCTGGTGTCTCGTGGCCAAACACCTTAATGAGATGCATTTTGTTTTTGTTTTAGATGGATGACAATTTACAGGAAAAACCTCTGTAATGAGGAGTTCATGCACTGCAACCCTACTATAATCTCCTTCTCTGTGTTGTTCTCAACAGGCTGTTCTTCCTGAAATTCTGATCATGTCCTGCATTGACATTTTCAGTCACCTGGGAAAGAGTTACTGTTGTTTTTCCTTGCATATTACAACAATGCATGAGCATCACAGTCATTGAATGTGTGTGTTCGACACACATTCCCAACCCTATTTAGTGATGTCAGGGCCTGAGCGGAACCCAAAAGCAGACGAGGACAAGAAGTGACAGAGAACGGTGGTTTAATGGTCAAACAGAAAAGCGTATGAGGTGAGTATGGATGGAGTGCTGGCAGGGGAATGGCGTGCACGTGGTTCCAGGTGGCCAGGTAGACAGGAAGGTGAATGCAGGTTGGGACGTGGTAGCTGCTCCGGTTGCAGAGGCGAAGTCCAGGTAAGGGTTCAGAGATACGGAATCCTGTGACGGAGCGGAGAACAGGGTGAGACAAGGCACAAAACAAGCAGGTAAGTGAGACTAAGCAAAACTTCAGACTAGGCTGGATGAGCAAGACATACAAAGTACGACTAACGATCCGGCAGGGACGAGACGTCAGGGCTCCGCTTAAGTGCTGCCGGTGAGTGGTGGAATCGGGAACTGGTGCGTGATTATCAAGGGGAAACAGCTGGCACCGGCATCACACAGGAGTTGACACCACGCCCCCTAATAGGTCGCCAGGACGACCAGGACAGAGACACAGAAACAGAACCAAGCGGACACTCACACACACAATCACGAGGGAGGGATCGTGAAAAGTGATGTCTGTCCCATGGATCTAAATGCAGATCTAACGTTTGTCACTGTTCCTATTGAAACATTAACCAGTTGAGCAGTCTTTGTGACTGAAGCCCCTGCTAGCCGTGCCATCCAATTAATGAACCCTCTTTCAAAGTGACTTAGATCCTTGTCTCTTGCCAACTTGATCCAACATCGAGGTTAACTGGGCCTGCACAGCATTTATATACATGCCTCAGGGCTTGGTGGGTTGTTAATTGTGTCAGTACACCTGTATGGAAGCATCTGCATTCATTATGTTCCTCCACTCATTTATTCCGGTTTTTCCCTTAATTTGTCACGCGTCTTTATGTTCACTTATTTATTAAACTAAATGTAATGCATTTATTCTTTCCATAAGCAAAACATCCATACGATATTTTTAAAAGAGCTTTATGTATTCTTTACAGTGAATTCAGAATTTTGTTTTCAAACGTTCACATTTTTCAGATGTATCAAACCCTTTCAGGGACCATATGCTTCACAATCGTGTTGTAGCCCTGAACAGGCACTCCCAAATCCATAATCAAGGGCTTAATAATCAGCTGACATATCTCTCAGACCAGGTTCCCTAAAGAAAAGGAAGGGTTGAATAGTTGAACTTTTCTATTTGTAGACTATGGTCGCTTCATTAGTTATAACTGATGTACATGATTCTTATAGAGGTATGATGAGCACTGGGACTAAGATATAAAATAATCACATACAAATGTGTATAATGTCATTACATTTCTGAATCACACCTAATAAGTCTATCTCCAATCTTTAATAGGTGGTCTGAATAATTATGAATGGTCAGTCAGCTACCAGTTTCTTACAGTTTTACTTGAAAATAATCAATTACTGTTAGTTTCAGCATTATCACATGGGCATGTGAAACCTGGAGAATTGTTGATATGGAAATCATGGAGTGACTTAACACTGTGGGTTTAATTCAATGGTTGACTTTGTCCTGTAAACAAGCAGAAATAGTTAAACCAGCAGTGAGACTGTCAATGCTTTGGGACTTCACTTGTACTTCTCATTGGATTACCTGCATCTGAGTGGGGTAAAATATAACTGTTGCCCATACAGAAATTGAAATATGCTGCTTGAATAGATTAGATTCAACTTTGTCATTGAACAAGTACAGTACAACGAAATGCAGTTAGCATCTAACCCAGGGGTGTCAAACCGGTTCCACGGAGGGCCGAGCGTCTGCAGGTTTTTGGTTTTTCCTTTAAAATGGTTCCCAGTTCAGACCTAAACAACCAGGTGAGGGTAGAAACGAACCAATTAGTGACCTAATTAATCAATCAAGTACAAGGTGAGAGGGAAAACTTGCAGACACTCGGCCCTCCATGGAACCGGTTTGACACCTCTGATCTAACCAATAATAACTAGTCACATAAACTGATACTTAGATAACCAGTACATCTGCATATGTTCAACTAATTAATATTATCGACACAAACTCTAAATCCAATCCAATCTAATTAAATTATCACTTAATTAAAAGGAAAAGGGATTGGATGCATGTTGAAGGTTATATTGTCACGACCCGGCTCTTAGATGGTGAGAAGCAAGGAGGTCCACACGTTGGCATTAAAGGAGTAACAAAAATGTTTATTAAAAAACAAAGTATAAAACAACAAATGAAAACAGACCTGTGAAGTGTGAAAGATGACATATGAGTGGAGAAGTCTGGATGAGTGTAAAATGTGTTGAGAAATGAACCTAATCAAAACACATAATCAACCAAATCACAAAATAGTCCTTGTGGGGGGAGAGAGAGCCAGGACTGGGCACCAGGAACGTTTATCTTATAGTTGGTCCTAAACCCAGGTGCAACCTGTCAACAACCCAATCAGCTCCACCTGTCCCGAATCTGCATATAAAAGCACAAACACAGAGGAGGAGGCAGACAGAGGGAGAACTAATATGACTAAGCCTTTTGACTACTGACCTGGTTCATTCGTGGGGAGGGGCATGTCCCAGGAGGTGTTTAAGGTGTGTTCTGGCAGTGAAGAAGGAGAGTATGGGATGGGACTCCCACAGCAAAACGTGGGTCATCTGGAGCTAGGAAGGGAAGGTAGACTGAATTATATTAAAGACGTTGCTGAAGTCATTGTATAGATGTCAGTATATTGCTAGACATCATAGTGGTTAACATGTTGGTTCAGTTACCAAAAGGTTACTTGCCTCAACTGATCCTAGAAGTCGTTCATGATAAGAGAATCTGTTCAATGACTAACATGTTATGTAAATATAGTGCATATTTGGCTAACTAGTGCTAGATTAGCATGTATAGTATGACTGACACATACTGGCTTCACATGATTCTCAAAGCACCTTGTCTGCCATTCATAGGGTGATCTCCAGCACTGAGTGTGTTTGAGGCTGTCATTACACACACACACACACACACACACACACACACACACACACACACACACACACACACACACGTTAGAGCCTTCAGACTGAACAGATTATCTTATTTTTAACATACATACATCCTTTGTGTTTCATTCTCACCTGTTTATGGGTCCAGTGGATTATGTCACCACTTCATCAACCAAAGCAATACAGGCCTTGAAACTAGTGAGGTTGTCTGTGTTATAGGTCTCCATTTGTCCTTGCTGGGAAGGGGGGCATGGTACAGCTGTCAAAGGCATGGTGATGGTACATCTGGGAATCAGTGTGGGGTAGAATACAACCTTATTGTTTAAACAGATATTGAAATAGGCCTCTGCTGTCACTTTAAAATACGTTACCAAACATATCTTAACTCTGCTTATGTGAAACCTCTGTGTATTCTCGACAAATCCAAACCAATGATCACTTTACTAAAAGTAACAGAATGAGGTATGTTTAAACTACCACTGATTACTTCAGTAAACAGAAGAGGGATGCATGCTTAAAGTATTGTGATGGAGCCTGTATTTTGACCATTGACCTGGTTCTGTCAGGTCCTGAATATGAAGACAGGGATGTGTTCATGGTGGGTTCTAGCACTGCAGATGGGGGGTGTGGGTTAGGGACACAGGCCCAGGGATGAAGAACACCAGTCTCCTTAACTCCAGTGCATTGTCCAAGTCATCTGTAACTGGGAGGTAGACAAGATTCTTTAGAGATTATGTACATTTTGTATGGTGAATGTACAGCCAAAATACAAGTGTCTTGTATTTGACTTTATTGTCCCAACACTTATAGAGGCAACTGTATTTCCTAGCTATAACACAAGCAATAGTTTTATTGCTACAGATACTCGTATTGCTACTGGTGCTATAGCAGTTCACACGACAGGTATCCAGCCTGCTTCGCTATGCCACCGACTATCTGGCTATAGCAGCTATTTAGCTAAATATTTTTGATAGTGAAAGATGTTTCTATTGTGCTATAATTATTTATTATGAAGCCAGTTAGAACATATACGATTTAAAACCAAAAAATAGCATGTTAGTTTCAAGCAAAAACCATTTAAGCCAGTGGGTTTTCAAATATGAACTGAAGCTTACTTTACCCTTCATCTGGTTGCTAAGGTAAACAATGAGTGACACGGATAGCACAGACCTGTCTTTGCAGCCGGTTAGCATTTCTCAGAAAAGGCTTCATTCTGAAACTGAAAGTTGGTGGCCATAATTTCTGGGAAATCGGACTTACTTCTTGCACATATTGTAAAAGAGGTGGGAAAATAAAAATGAAAGTCACACAGAAAACCTCATCACCCCACCAAGAGTTTAAAAGGAAGGTGTTTAGGGTAAGGTTAGATCATTCTCTGAGACTCATCAGATTCATGAAGTTATCTTTTTTTGTGAACCGGGATTACAGTAGGTAAGTGAATTAAGTTTTATTGAGTCCGAGCTATTGACAATTTTGAAGGAATAATGCTTTACAAATTACTAATAATTTCCTAAATTGAAAACCTGTAAAACTAAACAATGTTGATTGTAGGGCAGGTGTCCCTGAAGCTATACCAGTTGGTTATTTTGATAAAATAATTGTTGGGTCTGAGCTTTTGACAATTGTTTATGGAAAAATGCGTTAAAACCTATTCTGAATTTCCCCAAAAAAGTATTTGTAAAACAAAAGGATGGTGATGGTAGAGCAGCTGCCACTGAAGCTAAATAAGTTGGTTATTTTGATAAAAGATGTACTGGGTCCAAGCAATTGAAGATATGTTATGGACAAATGCTTTAACCCTCTAAGTTAAAGCGGGCGCGTCAATTGAAAACATTTTTGTTCACTGCTCCGTAACCGTAGAAGTTAGATGCTTCATTCTTCTTCCACATTAATAGGGATATTTTTCTGCAAATAACAACGTCTCATTTGTGTACCTTCGTCAACCAGAAGCCCTACAATCGCAATCAGAAAATTTCTATTTGAGGCATCCAGGTCACACATTTTTATTTATTGCTCCAGGACTGTAGAAGTTTTTAACCCCTTTAAGGGTTAAAAACTATTAATTATTTCCAAAATTGGAAAATGGTCAAACTAAAGTACATTGATGGTAGAGCAGCTGTCTCTGAAGCTATATAAGTTGGTTATTTTTATAAACGTTACATTGGGTCTTTTAGAAATCAGCCGTTTCATATAGTGGTTTAGGGCTGCAACAACTAATCGATGAAAATCGATAACGTAGATAATAAACATTGTTGGCAACGAATGTCATTATCGATTAGTTGGGTCTATAAGAGACGCAGCAAATGTATATATTTTGAAAGATAGCGGAGCCTGAAATGGCAGAGGCTACACTGAAGTGAAGTCGCGTACGACCAAAAGCCAGTGTTGCCAGATATCGCAAAAGAAACAAGCAACCGGGACTGTCAAAAGAAGCCTAAGACAAGCATATTGGAGCTGCAGACGAAGCCCAAAAACGTAACGCCGTATTTACGCACACACTTAAGTAGGTGTACTATTTAAGGATGAGATAGTTTTGTTTGCAAACAAAAAGTGAATTGATTGAACTAGCCTCTGAACTAATTTGGGAAGTGGAAACAATCACGGCTAGTAGTAGCCGGTAGTAGCCCACATGTACAGTAGGCAGCAGGGCTAGACAGTAGATGGGGAAGTTACATTTTAACTTGCGACTTTCTGAAAAAAAGACAGCCAAAGTCACTTATAATAAGCGGACATGGCAACCCTGCCAAAAAGTGAAAAGTATTGGACCACTTTACATTAAAGAATTCAACGAAAACTGTTGGTTGCAAAAGTTGCAAGGCAGAACTCTCATGATACGGGAGCGTGACTGCAATGCTTGAGCATTTAAAGAAAAAACACATTGTAGCCCTGATGGGGGTATTTCAGAAAGCAGGTTTAGTGAAAACCTAGAGTTAGTTGACTCAGAGTTGATGGAAACTCTGGGTTTACGGTTTCAAAGAGCTAGGCAACATACACCGTGAAGCTAACCTGCTCGCTAGCATGTTTTATCCAACTAACCCTGAGTTTGTCCTACTCTTTCACTGAAACCTGCCATCTGATTATATCAGACTGGGCGTGTCCTTTTCTCGAAGAGCCAGTAAAAGCACAAACACTCCGCAGAAATCTCAGTCGGGAGAGAGTGATCAAACCTCACTTGGATGTTTTATCATTTCCTAATGATTATCTGTTTGAGAATTACCGTTTGTCTGCACAATCGATAATTTATCAGAACAAGAAACCAGGCAAGCCTAGTTCAGCCGGCCCGCAATAGAAAGTGTTGCCATCTCAAGATTCGAACACGGGTCACCCACGTGAAAGGCTCTGTTGTTAACCACTACACCATAAAGCTGTATTTTTGCTGGGTGTCAGTTTAGCCCCTTGTCTCTTTTCAGAATAAATCCTCTTTTGCCACTGGCCATTTTAATAGTTAATTGGCCATTCGTGAATGAAATTGATACAGTTAAACTGACTAACGTTTCTTACTAAGTTTACCTCTACCACAAATAGCGGCTATGTATTGTGTTTGCCACTGGCTGTTTTAACAGCGTATTAGCCAATAATAAGCTTTACCGGTATCTACTAACTTACTGGAATTATCCTAAGATTTGAGCAATTGCTAGCGAGTCTGCCAAAGCTATATCATTTCATGGCATAGGAACGTATTATTTTCTTTCATGGCCAAACAACGTACTTTTTTCTGTCATTCGTGAATGACATTTATACAATAACTATCAATAAAGGCGACGACAACTAACTTTTTCATCAAGTGAAAAGACGAGAGAATTGTGGAATCTACCAGAAATAAGTAATAAATGTCGTTGCTCTCAATAGATTCGATCGTAGGTCTTTCACATGAGAGACACTGTCGTTAACCACTACGCCACGGCATTTCAAATTTCAGCAATCGCTAGACTCCAATGAGGATTGTGTTAAATAGGCTTACTAGTATCTACTAACTTCCTAGGAATAATCATAAGAATTGGGCAATTGCTAGCGAGACAGAAGATGAACTATTCCATGCCAGAAACAGTCGCAATATAACCGTATACAGTTTCAGTTAAGGCTTAAGATATCATAACTACGTTGTTAAGCCAGCAAATGTTTGTCTATCCTGACCCAAAATGCATGCACGGATGCATACTTCGAAAATCCACCAGAAACGATTGCAATATAACCGTAAACTGTTTTATTTCAGGCTTACCATAATGTAGATACTAAAGGTTTTAGCCAGCGAAGTTTTCATCTATACAGAATAATTCATAATACGTACTATACATCGCCTGCGAGGACATACGAACTCAGGACCTATAGTTCACAAGTCTGCTTCGCTAACCACTACGCTATTTAACAAGGGGTGGGTAGTCAGTCAGTCGGTCGGTCAGTCGGTCAGTCAGTCGGTCAGTCAGTCAGTAAGAAACATTCGCTCTTCTTAGCCGGCTCCGCTTACGCGGTCCGGCAAAAATATTCATACCGTTCCTATGATACATGGTGGACATGCTCTCTGTTCAGAACAAATTCTTTGTTTTGCAGTTTTCTGTATAACATCGGTGACGCTGAGCATATGTCTAAGGCAACCATCTCTGTTGGGCTGTCCGAGATGTGACTCTTGCACTGAAATGTTTTCTGTACACTTTAGTAGTGTTCCTTAGTCACAGACACACAAGACTCATCAAAAAATAATTCCACAGAATTGCAGGTATCAGTCTAAGCAGTAATCAGTAAGTTTATTTAGTATGAAGCTTTGAGACTTGAAGCATAAATCCGTTAATATTTTAGGGTTTCCAGGGGTGATTGGCTGCATAGATGGCACTCATACTCCTATCACAGCTCCTTCAGTAAATGAAGGAGATTATGTGAATAGGAAGTCTTTCCACAGCATTAAAGTGCAGATAGGCCAACAAAGAATTTTACTTTTTTCACGAATTGTACTTATTTTTTGCTTAGAACATTCCACTTACTATTTAAATATACAGTATCTCACAAAAGTGAGTACACCCCTCACATTTTTGCAAATATTTGATTGTATCTTTTCATGTGAGGAAACACTGAAGAAATGACACTTTGCTACAATGTAAAGTAGTGAGTGTACAGCTTGTATAACAGTGTAAATTTGCTGTCCCCTCAAAATAACACAACACACAGCCATTAATGTCTAAACCGCTGGCAACAAAAGTGAGTACACCCCTAAGTGAAATCAGAAAATATTCTGTAAATAATGACAGACTGGTCTCAGAATGATGACGTAGACTATTTTACGTAAGTTTTAGGCAGGGGATTTCGTAAGATATATTACGTGCATTAAAATAACGTTAGAGTCGGAATGGAGAAAAAAAAACATGTAACCGTGGTATGAACCAGGAACCTACCACAACTGAGACAGGCACACTACCCACTAATCCACTAAAGAACCTGTATTGCATCTTGGCGAGTGGTGTTGTCACAACATAAATATGCTGAAGTGATTTTCTTTCTAAAAAAAATTGAAGTGATTTTCTTTCTAACCCAGACCATAACCCTAACCTTAACCCCAGTGCTGTGATACCTAACCTCAACCCTAACCTGAACCCCAGAGCTGTGAGACGTAGCCCTAACCAAACCCTAACCTAACCTTTTTTGTTTCCCAACCGTAGCCCAAACCTTAACCCTAACCTTAACCCCGGTGCTGTGAGATCTAACCTTAACCCTAACCCCAGTGCTGTGATGCCTAATGTTAACGATAAAATGCTTTTATAACATATTCTAGCAACTTGGCTGTTGCTGTTACTTATCCAATATCCCCATATCTAGTGTGGGGCCGTGGGTTAGGCGACTGCCTCCTCATCCCAATGTTGCTGGTTCGAAACACAGTTCAAACGCTTCGTTAAAAAAATCGTCTTTCATACGTTAGTCTGGCGTTTGTATGTTATTTTACATTTTAATAGTGGTCGTAACATTTGATACGTTGTAATAGCGTTCGTAAGATATGTTACGTTTTAATATTTTCGTTATGTATCATACGTTTTGTTGGCGCATTGTAATGTAACATAACGTAACGTCACATATCATACGAAATCGGGTGCCATGGATTTTCGTAAAATAGTCTACTTAAGTTCCTGGGACCAGGTTGATAATGAACATCATATCATTCAAAACAGCTGTGCTTTGCAGTTGGTTAAAGAAAGGTTATTTGAGTGTTCACTGGTCTTCACAGCATATATGGTTTGAGGTTCTAAACTTCAAAAAATGCCTAAATTACACGTTTCAGGTAGCCTATTTTATACATATTTCAATGGAGATATGCGATCAAATGTTTTTTTGTTACGTGGCTTGCTGGTTAGGACTGTTGTAAATAAATTTCAGAGATATAATGCGGCTGATTTTGTGTGAGGTGACGACAAATCACTTTCAGATGCTTCGCGGCTCTGGAGTGCAGTTCATGTAATTATTCTAAAGTACTATAAGACATCCCACAGGCGCTGTTATAGAGCTACATTTGCGCACAGGCCAAGTAACAGATGTGCTTAAGTAGCCTCCTATATTTAACAAATATGATAAAGTTCACAATTTAGCGGAAGACAAGATAGTGCATTTTGGAGAAAGATGCGTAGTGCGTCCACTTGTCAGACTACTTGTCCCTACGTTATAAATTAGAGATAACTTTCTAAAAAATGCTACATAGGCTAAACCATGTATTTGACCGGACGAACTAAGACAAAAGCATGTGAAAAGTAAACGTTAACTGTCGAATCCTGTGGGTGATTTGGATAGGAAGTTCAGGGATAGGCCTACATTGGCTACATTTCAGATCCGATAAAGACCTCTAAGATGAGGGTAACATATTGGCTTCCGCAATTATTTTTAAAATTATTTGGTATTCACTAGATTGTGACATCTAACAGGTGTTAAGCATTGGTGATGAATGAGTTTCCATTCCGACCTCACAGTGGCCTACAGCTCTGTGATTCTCTAACGCAAAAGTGAATCGCTGATTGAACAAATCTCCTAGAGGAGTGATTCAGTACACCAAGTTCACCGAAAAGAATTGGTTCAAAAAGAACGAATACTTCATGATTCACACCACCACTATCTACAAGTTCTGCACACTGCCAGGACTATCAACGACTAAGGGACGCTACACATGCTATCATTGCATCCGCATTTGCTACCTGTTTATGGGAGGAAAAATTGTGACAGGTGTAATAAGAGCAGCAGGTTTTAGATTGGGAGAGACGTGTGTCTGGCACGCATTTGAACAGATGACACCAGTGTACACCCAAATGAGAAGGGAAGGCACTGCAAGACAAACAAATCCCCATATCTACTATGCTGAATATGCAGGCCATAAATTACATAAGGACCCAAACGAAAAACTCAGATTTTGGGGTAACATTGGTTTGTCTTGCGTTGCCTTCCCTTCTAATTTGGGTGTACACTGGCGTTGTCTGTTCAAGTGCGTGCCTAATACCCGTCTCCCAATCGACGAAGTACTTGCTCCCCTTTGAATTCCGTAAAGTCAAACTCTTCCACTGCTTCAGAATTACACCCTCGTAATCATCAAGGACAGACACGTCTTCAAGCTTAACGAATCGTATAATCAACCCCTTAACTGGGTCAGATGCAGATGTGGGGTAGCATATGTTATAGACTACAATGAAAAAACATAACTGACCACTAAAAGAGGCTAACCAACCACCCCAGACTCCCCCTTTGTCATATGGTTTAGTCAGACACCTCAGTCCGTCTGAGATGGAAATAAGAACATGATCCAGTTAAGCCTCCGAGGCCAATAATCCAATTTTTATTTTTTCAGCCGATAAACCAAAAATCTGAAAATTGAAAAAACGAGTCCACAAACCCAATTTTCAATGATTTTGACGGAGAAATAATTGAAAATTGGAATTTTCAACCAATTTTTATTCTTTATTTATGGACATTAATTAGATTAATAATATGATAAGCATTACACGGACCATAGACACTATTTGTTCTATGTTTCTCAGTTAGGATATTGGTAAACGAGCACTTGTCAAGGTAGGCGGGGAAAGAGGAGGGGCTGACGAACAGGGTACGTTCAATTCGTTTACATCGAGTGCATATAGAAAACAATATTGAAAGGTTTTAGCTAATGCTGGGAAATCTTGCTAACTATTCACAGACAGTTGAAAACATAATGATCACGTCTGTTTGTGACTAGACAAGTTAGCTAACTGCGTGGCTATCGTAATGGACTTGTAATCATCCTTACAGCTAACTAGTTTACATACTATGCATCCCAAATAGCACCTATTCCGAATGCGTCCCAATTTAGGCACCATATGGAGTGGACTGCTTATGACAACGCTCATTTTGGGTACAAGCCCAAGACTTGTTTTACATGTAGTTTCGCTCATTCTCTTCAGCGTCCTTTGCTATGTATATTGTACAGTATATCTAGGCCTGCATATCTCACATTGCTGTCCTCAGGTCCGCTCTTAGATATGTTTAGTATGAGTATCTTGCAACAGGGCTGCTTGTCTCTCTCCCATCATCCTTATTTAAAACACGACCAGAGCTCAGTTTCTGTTTGGTTCATGTTTAGATAGAAAGATACTGGGACTTTGAGGGGAGATGGAAAAGCACACAATCTGAATAGGGTGTTAAGGATTATATGACAGTTGTCATATGCTTGAAATCATCCATGAAGATTTTAACTGTTCCTACTCATAGAGGCATGCTGTTTGAGCTGTGTTTTTCCCTCTGTCAACCCTCAGGAACTTCAGTCTTCATAATCAATATGGCAGTAGATACATTTCTTCCACCATACCTAGTCCCTTGAGATCTAGCATAGCCTTAGCTATGCCTTCTTGCTAATCACTCACATAACTGAGAAAATGCAGGTTTTGAGTGAGGAACAGAAGGGTTAAAATTAAGAGACCACTGCAAATTGAACGCTTCTGTTTATCACTCAAAACCTTCCTTATAGACTTTTTTGGAAAGGAAAGAAAAAGGTACAGTTGTCTCTTAATTTTTTCCAGAGATGTATATTATAATTACGGTGTTGTTCAAACTGATGTCTCATGTTGAAAATTTTGGTATACAACACTGGGATACTGTGTGAATGCAGGAGTGAATGTGATTCAAACACAGCATATTGTTTTGTTATATTGTAATTTCAGATACATTTTGTTATTTAGTGAACTTCAGAGATTAATTTCCTTTATGCAGTTATTTATATACAGCTCTGGAAAAAAATTAGAGACCACTGCAAAATGATCAGTTTCTCTGTTCATAGGTATGTGTTTGAGTAAAATGATTTTTTTTTATTCTATAAAATACTGACAACATTACTCCCAAATTCCAAATTGAAATATTTTCATTTAGAGTATGTATTTGTAGAAAATAACAACTGGTCAAAATAACAAAAAAAATGCATGGTTTTCAGACCTCAAATAAAAATACAAAATACCTATGTTTTAACTTAGAAATAGTTCAGCAATCAATATTTGGTGGAATAACCCTGTTTTTTAATCACAGCTTTCATGCGTCTTGGCATGCTCTCCACCAGTCTGTCACTTTGCTGTTGGGTGACTTTATGTCACTCCTGGTGCAAAAATTCAAGTAGCTCGGCTTTGTTTGATGGCTTGTGACCATCCATCTTCCTCTTGATCAAATTCCAGAGGTTTTCAATGGGGTTCAGGTGTGGAGATTGGGCTGGCCATGACAGGGTCCTGATCTGGTGGTCCTCCATCCACACCCTCATTGACCTGGCTATGTGGCATGGAGCATTGTCCTGCTGGAAAAACCAATTCTCAGAGTTGGGGAACATTGTCAGAGCAGAAGGAAGCAGGAACTCTTCCAGGATAACCTTGTACTTCGCTTGATTCATGTGTCCTTCACAAAGACAAATTTGCCCGATTCCATCCTTGCTGAAGCATCCCCAGATCATCACAGATCCTCCACCAAATTTCGAAGTGGGTGCGAGAAACTGTGGCTTGTAGGCCTCTCCTGGTCTCCGTCTAACTATTAGACGACCAGGTGTTGGGCAAAGCTGAAAATGTAACTAATCAGAGAAGATGACCTTACTCCATTCCTCTACGGTCCAATCCTTATGGTCTTTAGCAAACTTCAGCCTGTCTCTTCTTTGCTTCTCATTGATGAAGGGCTTTTTTCTAGTTTTGCACGACTTCAGCCCTGCCCCTAGGAGCCTGTTTTGAACCGTCCTCGCCGTGCACTTCACCCCAGCTGCTGTCTGCCATTCTTTTTGTAGGTCAATTGATGTCATCCTACGGTTGTTGAGTGACATTCGATTGAGTTGACGGTCGTCCCCGTCAGTGGGCAGTTGTTTTCACCCTCTGCCAGTCTGTAGCTTTGTTGTCCCCAATGTCAGTTGGTTGACCTTGTTCTTATGAACCGCTGTCTTTGAAATTTTCAGGATGGAAGCAACCTGACGCTCACTGTATCCCTCTGCCAGTAAAGCCAGAATTGAACCTTTCTTTTCCTCACTCAAAGCTTTTCTTTTCAACTGTTTTGTCATGCTGAATAGTCATTTTTTTATTCAAATGACATTTGAGGTACTACTTGCACTGTTTTTGCCATCCAGCTGGTCCTATTGCAAGAGGATAGTGATGACCACAGCAGTGGTTTTTATACTTTTCTTCGTTAAATTCGATTTGGTTCAAGTAATAAGTAGTAATCAAAGTAAAATGAGGTGTGCCTGTGTTGGAATTTAACAGACACTGGAATGGAATGGCTGCCATTACCATAGAGATGCTGATTTTAGAAAAATTAGGAGTGGTCTCTTAATTTTTTCCAGAGAAGTATATGCGGTTAGCAATAGGTCAATTCTCATGACTATTCCTAGGAAGTTAGTAGACGCTAGTAAGCCTGTTATTGGCTAATAAGCTGTTAAAACGGACAGTGGCAAAAACCATACAGTTCATAGACACTATTTGTGGTGGAGGTAATCTTAATAAGAAACGTTAGTCAGTATAATACAATGCTCAATAGTGTCTAGCGACAGATGAAACGTGTAGTGCCATGGCGTAGTGGTTAAAAATAGTGCTTCTCACATGGAAGACCTGATTTCGTATCTAGTGAGAACAATGACTTTTATTAATTTTAATTGCGGTTACACTGCAACTATTTCTTGTGGATTTTCGAAGTATGCTCCTGGGCATGCGTTTTGGGTCAGGATAGACAGAAACTTATCTGGCTACAAAATTTAGGGTAAGCCTAATCTAAAACTGTTTACGGTTATACAGTATTGCGACTATTTCTGATTCTCTCGTCTTTTTACTTGATGAAAAAGGTATCATAACCTTTATTGATAGCTATTTTGTATCAATGTAATTCACGAATGAAAGAAAAAAGTATGTTGTTATGCCATGAAATGAAATAGCTTTGGCAGTGTAAAGTTCAGACTCGCTAGCAATTGCTCAATTCTTATGACTATTCAAGTAAGTTAGTAGATACTGGTAAAGCCTATTACTAGCTAATACGTGGTTAAAATGACCAGTGGCGAACGCCATACAGTTCATAGACACTATTTCTGGTGGAGGTAAACTTAATAAGAAAGGTGAGTCATTTTAACACAATGCTTAATGGTGTCTAGGCACTGAGTAAGTCTGTAGTGCTGTGGCATAGTTGGTAAAGACAGTGCCTCTCACATGGGAGACCCAGGTTTGAATCTGGTGAGGGCAACAGTATTTATTCATATTAATTGTGGGCCGGCTGAACTACTGTAGGCTTGCCTGGTTCCTTTTCTGGTTTCCAGAGCTGTATATATATATATATATATATATATATATATATATGAATATTAATTTATGACATGTTGTTTGATACGTTTCACTCATTTGATAAATTTAAATCAGTGGACTGTGACATTGCTTTCCAAAGTCTGAGAAGGACATTTTCAGTTGTTACATGTCTACCTTGGGAACCTCATTGCTGCAATCCCTGCATTTCAGCTGCACACGCTACCTTGCACCTTCAATTTACTTTCACTGCATATTTGTACATCCCACCTATAACATACCTTGTTCTTAATTGTTTCAGTTGTACATTTTCTGCAATCTTCCATTTGCACTTATGGTTATGATGCTAACTGCATTTCGTTATACTGTACTTGTACTTGTTCAATGATAATGAAGTTTAATGTAATCATCTAAAAAACTAAATTGCATGTACTTCCTATTTCCACTGCATTTCAGGTTACTAAGGTCTCAATTCTGAAAGTCTACTTTTCGGCCCCTAGGCTTGTTAGGGCCCCAAGCTTCAAGGAGTGCTTGATGCAGACATAGAAAGCAGAATGACACAAACTAATACACGTAAAAAGGTTTTAGTGGGTATCCAAAAACAACTGATGCACCTGAACGAAAAGCAGTCATGCATCCTGGCAGATATCCTGAGTTTGGAAATGCCTGGAAATGCTACACTCACAGGGTCTAATGATGCTGAACTGTTTGACTACCTTCTGACTTTCATGAAAAGTCAACAGTTCATTCTGCAAGATCTCACCACCAAGCTGGTTAAGTTTATGCTTAACAAGCTGCTGGAGGACACTGACAGCAACACAATGACCAGAGAGAAGAATATGCCTCAACAGGAGTCTACAGACAAGCTGCTGGAAGACACTGACAGCAACACAAAAACAAGGGAGCAGACGTTCGCTCAACAGGAGTCGACAGACAAGCTGCTGGAGGACACTGAGAGCAACACAATGACCAGGGAGAAAAAAATGTCTCGACAGGAGTCAATTGACAAACTGCTGGAGATCACTGACAGCAACACAATGACCAGGGAGAAGAATCTGTTTCGGCAAGAGTTAACAGACAAGCAACTGGAAGACAATGACAGGAACACAAAGACCAGGGAGCAGACGTTGTCTCAACAGGAGTCAACAGACAAGCTGCTTGAAGACACTAGCAGAAACACAATGACCAGGGAGAAGAAAATGTCTCGAAAGCAGTCAATAAAGACACTGCTGGAAGACAGTGCCAAAAACACAAAGACCAGGGAGAAGTTGTCTCGAAAGGAGTCAACAGATGAGCTGCTGGAAGACACTGACTGTAACACAAAGACCAGGGAGAAGAATCCGTCTCGACAGCAGTCAACAGACAAGCTGCTGGAAGACAGTGACAGAAACACAACGACCAGGGAGAAGATAATGTCTCGACAGGAGTCAACAGACGAGCTGCTGGAAGACACTGACAGCAACACAAAGGCCAGGGAGAACAATCTGTCTCGACAGGAATTATCAGACAAGCTGCTGGAGGACACTGACAGCAACACAAAAACCAGGGAGAAGAAGTTGTCTCGAAAGGAGTCAACAGACAAGCTGCTGGAAGACAGTGACAGCAACACAAAGACCAGGGAGAAGAATTTGTCTCAACAGGAGTCAACAGACAAGCTGCTTGAAGACACTGGCAGAAACACAATGACCAGGGAGAAGAAAATGTCTCGAAAGGAGTCAACAGACACGTTGCTGGAAGACAGTGACAGCAACATAAAGACCAGGGAGAAGAAGTTGTCTCAACAGGAGTCAAAAGACGAGCTGCTTGAAGACACTGGCAGAAACACAATGACCACGGAGAAGAAAGTGTCTCGAAAGGAGTCAACAGACGAGATGCTGGAAGACACTGACAGCAACACAAAGGTCAGGGAGAAGAATCCATCTCGACAGCAGTCAACAGACAAGCTGCTGGAAGACAGTGTCAGAAACACAACGACCAGGGAGAAGATAATGTCTCGACAGGAGTCAACAGACGAACTGCTGGAAGACGCTGGCAGAAAAACAACG
This sequence comes from Esox masquinongy, assembly GCA_016801175.1. NCBI lineage: Eukaryota > Metazoa > Chordata > Actinopteri > Esociformes > Esocidae > Esox > Esox masquinongy. The sequence goes on along the minus strand of JACXGI010014815.1, from coordinate 308 downwards.
ACCAGGGAGAAGAATATGTCTCAACAGGAGTCAACAGAGAAGCTGCTGGAGGACACCGACAGGAACACAATGACCAGGGAGAAGAATCCATCTCAACAGGAGTCAACAGACAAGCTGCTTGAAGACACTGGCAGAAACAAAACGACCGGGGAGAAGAAAATGTCTCAAAAGGAATCAACAGACAAGCTGCTGGAAGACAGTGACAGGAACACAAAGACCAGGGAGAAGAAGTTGTCTCAACAGGAGTTAACAGAGAAGCTGCTGGAGGACTCTGGCAGCAACGCAATGACCAGGGAGAAGAATCCATC
>JACXGI010014814.1:0-18432 GCA_016801175.1 Esox masquinongy | reverse complement strand
TATGTCCAAATAGAGTCCCGGTGTAGAAAAGTTGGGTAAAAAGGTCAACAGATAAAAATATTGCGTTGGTAAACTCTTAAAGTAGAATTTAACCAATTAGTTTACAAAGAGTAAATTCGAAAAAGTTTGGCAGGTAGCCAGGTAGGTAACAGCAAGCAGCGTGCAGCACGTCAACAATCCCACAATGCAACAGTGACAGGATAGGCAGAGCTATCTTTCATGTACCTTGGGGTGAAGCTTATGTTGTTGGAGGTGAGTTTAGGGTGATCATCCTGTAGGGGATGTTGGTGGAGGTGAAGGTTTTGTAGGTGGAGCTGAAGATAATGTTGGGTGTAGATGGAGTTGATGTTAGTGGAAGTGAAGGGGATGTTGGTGGAGGTAAAGGTTTTGTAGGTGGAGGTGAAGGTGAAGGTGATGCAGGCAAAGGTGAAGGGGATGTTGGTGGAGGTGATATTGCTGGAGGTTTATGTGTTGTTGGTGGAAGTGATGTTGGTGGAGATGAAGGTGATGTTGTTGGAGCTGAAAGAGTACGTTTGGTCTCGGTGTAGGTGAAGGTGGAGGTGATGTCATTGGAGGTGAAAGTGATGTTAGTGGAGGTGTGGTGTAGGTGATGTTGGGGAAGGTGATGTTGGAGATGAGGTGTCGGTGATTGTGGTGTAGGTCAATGTGATGTTGGAGGTGAAGCTGATGTTGGTGGAGGTGTGGGTGATGTTGGAGGTGAGGATTAGGTGATAATGGTTTAGGTGATGTTGTTGGAGGTGAAAGTGTTGTAGCTAGAGTTGATGTTGGTGGAAGTGAAGGTGATGTTGGTGGAGGTGAAGGTGTTGATGGTGGCGGTGATGTTGTTGAACATAAGAATGATGTTGTAGGCAAATGTGATGTTGTTGAAGTAAAGTTGAGGTAGGTGGTTGTTAAGGTGATGTTGTTGGAGGTGAAGATGATGTTGGAGGTAAAGCTGATAAAGGTGGAGCCAAAGGTGATTTTGGTGGAGTTGAAGGTGCTGTTGGTGGAGGTGAAGGTGCAGTTGGTGGAGGTGAAAGTGAAGTTGCTGCAGATGAAGGACCTGTTGGTGGAGGTGGAGGTGATGCTATTAGAGCTGGCAGTGATGTTGGTGGAGGTTAGGTGTTGTTGGTGGAGTTGTAGGTGTTGTTGGTGGAGGTGATGGTACAGATTTGGCCAATCTACATCTAAAATTATCGTTATACTTAACTGCCTAAGCCTGCCAATAACATTGTCCTATAAAAAAACATGAAGAGAAGAAATGGAATTGAATGACCTCAGATACACACGAACAGTTTAGCCAAATGGTGTGCAGTGTGTGCTGTTATTTCAGCAAGAATTACAAGGATACGGGGAGCCATATCTAATCACCAGTGGGTGCATGTGTGTGTATGTGTGTGTGTGTGTGTGCATATGAAGAGATTGGGGATAGAGACTTCAGGTACAGCATGGACGTGTACAGAGGCTGTGTAAAAGGAAGAGCTAATCTACTGGGAGGGGTCGGATTAGATGTGTGGTGTTGCAGTGTTTGCTTACTCTGCAGGAGCCAGGGAAAGATCAGGTCCCACTGTGCCCTCTGTCAGACAGACCCTAGTTGGCTCCACGATAGTGGGGATCTACCAGGGCTCCCTAGATACCCCAACAACTGAGAAGGGAACAACAGAGGACGACACAGCGGGGTGACCCCGCAACATAAACACTTCAGTATGTTTGTGTGTCTGTGAGTGTGCGTCTGTCTGATTCTCTGGTTTCGTATGGGGTGTATAGTTACCAAATGAGAAGCTTGATCAGAGCCAGCGGCAGTCCGATATCCTGATTGTGGTGCTGGCTGAGTAGAGGGAGGTAAAGGTAGCAGTGCAGATACCTGGAGAGGAGCAAGACAGAGCGGTCGGAGGAGCTCCTTCAAACTCAGACCTGGACACGCTGGTGAGTGCTCCGGACATCAGGACACAGCGTCATAGTTGTTGATGGTGTCTGTTTATCTGTGGTGTTGATAGGTTGGGAGTTCACTGTAAAAAAACTAAAAAATGTGTTTGTATGTATAATGAATATTGATTCACTGTACAATTGTAAAGCAACATATTTTTTTAAGTGTACTGGAACAAGGGGAAATTATATACTTTGAGCTGAACTGTAAACTATGATGAACTGCAAATCAAATTCATTCATTTTGGAGAAAGTTGTTGATCACTGCATTTGTGACCAACCAGTGAAACATTTAGGTTTTTTATTTATATCTTTGTGTGTGTGTGCTCAGTTATAAAAAATCACATGCACACACACACACGTCCATAGGAAATATGTCTCTATGATTTCACATATTCAGCACTTGTTCTGGCATGTTTTGTAGCCCACACTGTTTACCTCTCTGTCATGGTCTCTCTGATCGCTTTTGAAAAAAGTGAACAGAGGCTATTCTGAACTATAGAACACCTTAAGTTGTGCCATAGGCCCTCTATAGTTCCACCAAAATACCACTAAATGGATAGCTTTTTGTTTGTTATAAACAGTAACATACCCAGGTTCTAGCAAACTTGTTGACCCCTAACAAAAATCCATACATTTATTTGTGTTGCACATACTATCCTACTTCCCTCTTGGTCCATACACCAAGGAAATGATATGACCTCAAATTTCACCAAGATCAATGTGATATCAGTACAATTTGTAATCTGCCTGCCAAAATCTGCAATTTTATCTGTCAGTTAGCCAGGAGTTTCTCTCTGAGTGTACATAGCCCTGGGTTAGCTATGGATAAATATCTAAGAGTATTTATCCATAGCTAACTCTAATGATTAAGATAAATGTTATTTTCAGTTCTAAGTAATTTATCACTGAAGTGCAATTGGGTGCATATTCAGGAAACTGAGCTGAGACTGGAAGGTAAAAAGAGATGTCTTGTTTACAGTCATACACAGAGCCTGAGGAAAGATACTTAACAAACTTTTTTTTCTTCTTTAGATTACAAGGAGATAGCATCTCAGTCAGAACACCCTGTTGAATCGGTCGGAATGATTTTCAAGAATAAGGTGACTGTGGCAGGATCTTCCAACAGGTTGTTGAGTCGCCTTCGTCCCAACTCTCGAAGCTGAGGAAAAGAGGAGGTCCCTGGGAAAGGGACGGTGATGGAGGTGCCATTGGTTAACTTTGAGAACATGGATGATATCGGCATCAACATGGGTGACCCCAGTGACTCAGGGTACCCCACCTCACCCACCTCGGAGACAGCGCCTGATCAGAACCAAGTCAGCAATCGCGTGAGATCACCGAGTCCGTCACAGCATCACAGACATCAGACCAGAACAGAGAGGGCTTCTACCTCTTCACTGCCCACACAGAGCACTAAAGGAAAATCGAGCTGCAGCAGTCTGCTGTCCAACTTCAAACTCCTGATGAACAGTGATAGCTCACCGACTGAAAGTGTCTTCAGTAAGCTGGTCCAGGAGTGCTGTGACAATGAAGAAGACCTGTTTGGTGAGAAGTTGGGAGTGGAAGATGGAAATCAGAAAGTGGTTATCAATATTTCGGGCATGATGTTTGAGACGCAAGTCAAAACGTTGTCGCAATTTCCAGACACACTGCTGGGAGACCCAGCAAAAAGGATGCACTACTTCGATCCAATGAAGAACGAGTACTTTTTCGACCGGAACCGCCCCAGCTTCGATGGGATCTTGTACTTCTATCAGTCTGGGGGAAAAATCAGAAGACCGGCCAATGTCCCTTTAGAAATATTTGCGAAAGAGATTGTTTTCTACGAATTAGGAAGAGACGCTATGGAACAGTTCAGAGAAATTGAGGGGTTCATAACTGAGCCAGAGCCGCTTTTGCCCACGAACGAGGTCCATAAGCAGTTTTGGCTTCTGTTTGAGTACCCAGAGAGTTCCAGCGCTGCTAGGTCAGTAGCCTTGGTATCTGTTTTTGTCATCATCATCTCAATCTTCATTTTCTGCCTAGAGACTTTGCCAGAATTCAGGGACGACATTGACTATATCACCACCTTTACCTTGGGGGTCAATGGAACCCAGGAAGGCCCCGCTTCCGTCCAGAAAGACCTTTTTGCATATTTCACAGACCCATTTTTCGTTGTCGAAACAATCTGCATTATTTGGTTCTGCTTTGAAATTGGTGTACGATTCGTGGTCTGCCCCAGTAAAAGTGAGTTCTTCCACAACATAATGAACACCATTGACATTGTCTCTATAATCCCGTATTTTGTAACCATGGTGACAGAGGTGTGGACGACTCCAGATGACGACATCAACTCCGGTCAGAATATGTCACTGGCAATCTTACGAATCATCCGTCTAGTGCGAGTCTTCCGAATCTTCAAGCTCTCGCGACATTCCAAGGGGCTTCAGATCCTGGGCCAGACCTTAAAAGCTAGCATGAGGGAACTTGGCCTGCTCATCTTCTTCCTCTTCATTGGAGTCATACTTTTCTCCAGTGCTATCTACTTCGCTGAGGTTGACGAGCCTCACACACAGTTTGTCAGTATCCCTGATGGGTTCTGGTGGGCTGTGGTGACAATGACCACTGTAGGATATGGGGACATGTGTCCAATTACTTTGGGAGGCAAAATGGTGGGGACTCTTTGCGCCATTGCCGGTGTTTTGACCATTGCCCTTCCCGTCCCTGTTATTGTCTCCAACTTTAACTATTTCTACCACCGAGAGACAGAACAAGCAGAGAAACAAGTAATCGATGATGCGGCAGAGGCTGCTCAGAAAGTAACAGAAGCAAACAAGTATGAGTATGGTAGCACACCCTCACTTAACATGACCAAAATCAATGGTAGCCTGCAGAATGACAAAAATGGCATTTAATGTGTATATTGTTCCAACTATCTCCCATGGACAGACTACGTAAATGGTACCGTAGATCTGTCATGATACAATAAGATGCATATGATAATTACTAAAATTTGCAACGGACAAATCAAGAATTTTCAGATGTTAGTATTTTTAGAATTTCAAAAGGCGATGGGTCATTTGGCCCACAGATTAGCTTGTAAGAGGGGGGAGGTCTTTGTTCCAGTTCTATTTTCTTCTTAAAGAAGTGTGGTTAATTCCTCTCCTTACTTATTTGTATTGTTTTTTAATGACAGTGAGAGAGATGTAGAGGAGGTATAGTTGTGAAGGATACGGATGGATATTGAACCACTGTTTTTGGCAGGGGGGCGCATAAGTGCAAGGAGACTGCAGTGTTACCAGTGGACCACAGCTCTGCACCAGTTCTGATATCTTAAACAAAAATATAATTCTAGTGAATATTACCCAGGGCATGACAAACTAAGAAATCCATTATATCCAGATTCTGAAACTGATATTATTTTGTCTCTGTATTCACTCTACTGATATCAGCATTTGTATACATAGTATATAATTTATTCCACAATATTAAAAATAAGAAAATGTTATTAGTTATCAGCCTGACTGATATGCATGTGGATGTGTCAAAGTGCAATTCATATATTATATACACCGTTACCTCATATAACATAAATACATACAGTTGAATATATATTGGCATTATAAGCTTGCAAATCATATGCAGTTGTATTTGGTTTGAAGTGATTACATTTTAGCATAAGATAACGGCTTTCGTTAAACAGTTTTCCAGAAAAAAATATGAATTATACTGGGAACTCCGTCACCTTATCTAAGACTTGAGCAAGAAAAACACCCTTGGATCAGGGCTCATGTTGTACCATATTTTCATGGTGTAACTTAATCAGCAGCATCTAATCTCCATGGACAATTTTTTGCATAATCTCCACGGACAACTGGTATGAGCACTTCTCAATGGAGACTAGAGGACACCAGTGAATGTATAATATGCTGTCAGCAACTCTGTCAGTTGTGGACACTATCTGCTGCAGAAGCTGAATTACACCATTAATCTATCAACTGAGTAGTTTTATCCCACACAAATCCTCTGGATACTTGTGAAACCTAGCAGGATATAGCACTTTATTTTTCTAACAACGCATTGAGAATGGATTATTTAATAGTTTATTCAAGATTTCTGATATCTACTTCCACATCCAAATATTTTCATAAGAGGTTTATTCACACATAAACAACTTTTTAAATGATTTAATAAGGATTTATAAAGTCATTATTAAATCATTAAAAAAGTTGTTTATGTGTGAGTAACTTTTTTGTGAAAAATATTATATGTTATATAGGTCATTAGAAGTCATTTACTAATCATTAGTTTAGTCTTGTTGGATGGCCTAATGTACATAATACATACTTCATACATTTCTTATAAGCGTTTTGAGTGACTTGGGTAATTTCTCACAAACAGATAAAAGTAGTTCAATAGAAAATATCATTGGGCCTCAGGTAGAAAGGAAGGTGTTGGCTGACCCTCAGATTGTACACTTAATTGATTTTTCCAACGTAGAAGTATCATCACATCCGTGAGCTTAAAAGAGACTCACAGAGATTTGACATATTTCCAGTCCAGTAATTTTGTGGGTTAACACTCAGGTAACCAGAAATTTTCTGTCTGGGGAGGGTCTCTTCTGCCGTACCCTGAGACCCTGTAGGGGGCGACAAAGAGAGCAAAATACAGTAAAATGTTTCTTTATTGGTCAAGGAAGTATTGTTGTTCAGCACTCCATCATTTCAACTAGGAACTACAAAATGGGTCAGGAATTGTTTTATTCAAGCATTTTTCTGCTTTCTATGACATGAAAGTGGTTAAAAATGGGACAGCCTGTATATGGTTTTGATATAACTTGCTTACATATTAACAAATGTGGGAGTGATGACAAAAAAATATGTATGAACTATATACTAACTTATTATAAATGCTTAATTACAATGTATTACTACAAAATGCTATCTACTTTAGCCGGTTCCATAGCTATAGACTTAAATGGCCAATGCATAAATAGACACCTGCTTAGGGTTAGAGGCTAATTGTATGCCTCATATCAGTGCAGAAATAAAACATAAGTAATGGCATGCATTTTCAAAGATTTAAGTCTATACAAATCGTTGCCTTTAAAAGTTCATGTATTTCAAGAAAATATCCCATCATGTTAATTTCATGCTCAAAAAAATAACATTTGCATTCTAAAATTACAACATTTTGTATCATAGGGAAACACATTGATTTGAATAAAAAATACACTTTTTGATAGAAGACTAAGAAAAGAGTCAAAGTTATTTGCACCCTAGTTTATGGAAGCACTATTTCAACATGTTTATGTATGTGGCCGTGTAGAGGATAGTGGGCTGAAACAATGAAAGACAAAAATAGTAGATTTTGTAAATTAAAAAAAAACTTTAACATTAATTCTTGTTCACCCTAGAATACTTTTCCCTGGCAATATTAGCTAGTTGCACAGAGAAACATCATTGGGGCAAACAGACGTCACGTCGAACTGCTAATGTGCAGGGCATTAAATCAAAAGCATTTCTACATTATAAAGCAGTTTTTAATGAGAATTAAAACATGTCAGTTTATCATTTCCAAAAGGTTATAGTAATAAAAGTTTTAGCTTCTAGTTCAAATCTCCATTTTGCATTTAGATTTCAAGATAATTCAAGACTAAGATCACCTTTTACACTTCAAATTGTGGTTTGGTCAGCTGATTTTGTCTTTAGAGTTCAAATCTCTCTGCTGGTATTGCATTAATACAGTGATCCCCTGCTGATTTTGTATGTTTGCCCACTGACAAAGAAATGATCAGTCTATAATTTTAATGGTAGGTTTATTTGAACAGTGAGAGACAGAATAACAACAAAATATCCAGAAAAACGCATGTCAAAAATGTTAGAAATTGATTTGCATTTTAATGAGTGAAATAAGTATTCGACCCCTCTGCAAAACATGACTTAGTACTTGGTGGCAAAACCCTTGTTGGCAATCACAGAGGTCAGACGTTTCTTGTAGTTGGCCACAAGGTTTGCACGCATCTCAGGAGGGATTTTGTCCCACTCCTCTTTGCAGATCTTCTCCAAGTCATTAAGGTTTCGAGGCTGACGTTTGGCAACTCGAACCTTCAGCTCCCTCCACAGATTTTCTATGGGATTAAGGTCTGGAGACTGGCTAGGCCACTCCAGGACCTTAATGTGCTTCTTCTTGAGCCACTCCTTTGTTGCCTTGGCCAATCCACGACCCATTTTCAATGCCCTGGCTGAGGGAAGGAGGTTCTTACCCTAGATGTGATGGCACATGGCCCGTCCATCGTCCCTTTGATGCGGTGTCCCCTTAGCAGAAAAACACCCCCAAAGCATAATGTTTCATCTGACCACAACACTTTCACCCAGTTCTCCTCTGAATCATTCAGATGTTCATTGGCAAACTTCAGACGGGCCTGTACATGTGCTTTCTTGAGCAGGGGGACCTTGCGGGTGCTGCAGGATTTCAGTCCTTCACGGCGTAGTGGCTTACCAATTGTTTTCTTGGTGACTATGGTCCCAGCTGCCTTGGGATCTTTGACAAGATCCTCCTGTGTAGTTTTGGGCTGATTCCTCACTGTTCTCATGATCATTGCAACTCCACGAGGTGAGATCTTGCATGGAGCCCCAGACCGAGGGAGATCGACAGGTCTTTTTTGTTTCTTCCATTTGCGAATAATCGCACCAACTGTTGTCACCTTCTCACCAAGATGCTTGGCGATGGTCTTGTAGCCTTGTGTAGATCTACAATCTTGTCCCTGACATCCTTGGACAGCTCTTTGGTCTTGGCCATGGTGGAGAGTTTGGAATCTGATTGATTGATTCTGTGGACAGGTGTCTTTTATACAGGTGACAAGCTGAGATTAGGAGCACTCCCTTTAAGAGTGTGCTCCTAATCTCAGTTCGTTACCTGCATAAAAGACACCTGGGAGCCAGAAATCTTTCTGATTGAGAGGGGATCAAATATTTATTTCACTCATTAAAATGCAAATCAATTTATAACATTTTTGACATGCATTTTTCTGGATTTTTTTGTTGTTATTCTGTCTCTCACTGTTCAAATAAACCTACCATTAAAATTATAGACTGATCATTTCTTTGTCAGTGGGCAAACGTACAAAATCAGCAGGGGATCAAATATTTTTTTCCCTCACTGTAACTACAAGTAGTGATAGGGCTTTCTCTGACATACAGTTGAAAACTTTATGCCTGACTATGCTGTAATGGTCAATATAAAACTGGAGTAACTCAATTGGATTTATTAAATGGGGATTCTGAAGTGTAGTAATTAGTCAATGATTAATTGATTTAGAAACATTGGGCATTGTTTAATGCTATGATGTGTATAAATGTTAATTTATAAATGTATGTTACCAGATCATGGCAACCCAGATGCTTTAAACTCGAACATTTAAATTGCTGTTAGTTGCACAAAAAATGACCATGCAGAAATTATTTTGGACATATTGAAATGCTTGATCCAGCAGTGTTTTAGTAAGATATTATTACATAATCATGGTGTCTATTAAGCAATATAGGATCTGTTCACAATGAAGATATACATTTGCAGTGGCAATGCATGGCTGGATACAGAAAGAATAAAAAACCTGTACTGTCCAAGTCTTTAGCAACTCTGAAAAATTCTAAATAAACCCATTTCTCTGAGCAGTATGTGTTTATTTGCACAGGAAGAAAATACAGTAAACAAAAATGTAACAAAATCTAACAAAAACGTACTGTGTGTGCAACACTAAACCAATTCCCATTGGTATATTGTTGTGTATTTTTTTCATCTTTATTCAGTCAAATGTTACAGTACACAATGGTTTATGAGCAAATACAAATTCAATGCCCACGTAAATAGCTTTAAACAATTTTCCCAGATAGCCTTTTGCACAATACTTTTTACATATTTTTTTCTACTTAATTAGTAACTCAGCAATGCTTGCCATCATGAAACAAGTTGACATTAAGTTGATGATTATAATTTCAGCCATTGATTTCAAACTATTAAGCACTTTAGAAAACTATATAGACTTCTCTGTACAGTATCGTGTCCAATATACAGTATATTTAATTACATAAGTGCTGTTTCATTTGTAAAAATTTGAGTGCCTTTAATTAAACATGTACCCTACCACAACACATTCTGTTTCCTGTTTTGATTTTTAGATGGTCACAGAGACTTTGCAAATGTACAGAACCAGTTCACATCCACAAAAATGGTGCTAAAAAAAACAGTACATGAACCAGTGCTGCAGGGAGAGGCGCCATGCCGATTTACTCAGAGGATGAGAACTTGGCCGTCCATGTCCCTTAGCTTTTATTTCACTAGTGCTTTGTGATAACTGTTATAAATGCCTTTTCGCAGAGCTTTGGAGTTTGTGTGATGATGGCATTTCTCTCACTCTCTAAACCGCTACCATTAACAATGGGCGTTTCCTCATGAGGAACTGCCTGAGAATTTGTCATGTCACAGAAGGACAATTTCTTCTTGTCCCCTCAGCAGACAGAGCAGATGCAAAGTGTTTTGTCCCCTCAAACACTGTTTCAAATCAAAAGAGTGGAGTGTGACTTGTTCAAGACAAGGGTTGTGTATACTATGAAGGACCTTTTCAATGAATGTGCAAGCACAACATGCCATTTAGAAAGACTAGAGATGGCTATTTCTGGAATCCCCTGCGGCTGCTACAGGATTCTAAGTGTGAAATGCTCCCGAGATGTGAAATGGAGAGATTGTTTGCGTGACTTAAAATTGAGAGGGATATCCATGATAATCTCCCTATTATCATATTTCTATGTGTGAGATGTACAATACAGGATTATGTGCTTCACAATGCCTTTTATAGAGATAGCTTCATGAGCAAAAGCACCTAATTAAATATTCAAAACAAATGAATCTTTTATAAGACTAGCTATCTGTTCTGCCTGGGCTAAGAGCAAAGTGTTTCAGTAATAGCACTGCCACACAGTGCAGATCAAATAAAATGTATCAATACAACACAAATAGGGGGTTAACATTGTTTTACATTGTTTTAGTGACGAACGTGAGTTTAGAGTAGATTATTTGGGCGGCTGTTTCATTGCTGCAAGTCCAATTCGTTTGGCTAGCTGCTCGATATTTGTTTTTTGTTTGTTGCCTGCAGGGGTCTATACAGGGTCTGTTGTGATTGGATGTCTCTTACTTGTGAGTAGTTAGTGCCCAGCCAAACAACCCGCCCCTGCGCCTCACTGATCACTGATGGTGTATAGTGATATCTCCAACTCTCTGACCAGCCTGATAGAATGGTGCCATTAAGCAGACAGGTGGCAGGCACAAGGTCAAACAAAGTGAAGCAGCATTTATTATTCATCAAGTAGTCCAGGAAGAGATCAAATCCGTCCGGCCTTGATACCGATCGCCACTGAGAACTGAGAAACCTACTCAGACATCCAAAGAATGGCCAACGCAGTGACACTTCACACTCTGTCGAACCGCAAATGGCTCTATAATTATCAGTTTTACTAATTTCGGTCTTCTTGGATATTTTATGACATGCTGTTCTATTGCTTTATTAATACAGTGGATGGTGCCAAAGCACAGACAGTGAACCCCATATCAGTGTGGCTCAGGTTACTGTTTGGTCAGCAGACATTAATAAGCCATTTTTAGAGCTGCTCAGCGAGCAACTTGTGTAGCCATGTGTCCTCTGGAGGACAGAATCCCTGGAGTTGAAAGGACAGACAGTGGAACAGAATTCCTGCATTCAAAACACCCAGTCCCCTTTCTCATACAGTGGATATAAAAAGTCTACACACCCCTGTTAAAATGCCAGGTTTTTGTGATGTAAAAGAATGAGACAAAAGATAAATCATGTCAGAACTTTTTCCACTTTTAATGTGACCTATAATGTGAACAATTCAACTGAAAAACAAACTGAAATCTTCGAGGGGGAAAAATGAAAAATAAAAACCTTACAGTAACCTGGTTGCATAAGTGTGCACACCCTCTTATAACTGGGGATGTGGCTGTGTTCAGAATTAACCAATCGCATTCAAACTCATGTGAAATAGAAGTCATTACACACCTGCCATCATTTAAAGTGAATCTGATTAATCACAAATACAGTTCAGCTGTTCTAGTAGGATTTTCCTGACATTTTCTTAGTTGCATCTCAGAGCAAAAGCCATGGTCCGCAGATAGCTTCCAAAGCATCAGAGGGATCTCATTGTTGAAAGATATCATTCAGGAGAAGGGTACAAAATAATTTCCAAAGCATTAGATATACCATGGAACACAGTGAAGACAGTCATCATCAAGTGGAGAAAATATGGCACAACAGAGACATTACCAAGAACTGGACGTCCTCCAAGAACTGAACGTCCCTCCAAAATTGATGAAAAGACGAGAAGAAAACTGGTCAGGGAGGCTTCCAAGAGGCCTACTGCAACATTAAAGGAACTGCAGGAATTTCTGGCAAGTACTGGCTGAGTGCTACATGTGACAACAATCTCCCGTATTCTTCATATGAATGGGCTATGGGATAGGGTGGCAAGACGGAAGCCTTGTCTTACAAAGAAAAACATCCAAGCCCGGCTGAAGTTTGCAAAAAGCACGTGGGATAATGGGTTATGGTCTGATGAAACCAAGGTTGAACTTTTTGGCCATAATTCCAAAAGGTATGCTTAGCACAAAAACAACACTGCACATCACCCAAAGAACACCATACCCACAGTGAAGCATGGTAGTGGCAGCATAATGCTTTGGGGCTGTTTTTCTTCAGCTGGAACCAGGGCCTTAGTCATGGTGGAGGGAATTATGAACAGTTCCAAATACCGGGCAATTTTGGCACAAAACCTTCAGGTGTCCGTAAGAAAGCTGAAGATGAATAGGAAGTTCACCTTTCAGCATGACAACGACCCAAAGCACACATCCAAATCCACAAAAGCATGGCTTCACCAGAAGAAGATTAACGTTTTGGAATGGCCCAGCCAGAGCCCAGACCTGAATCCAATTGAATATCTGTGGCGTGATCTGAAGAGGGTTGTGCACAGGAGATGTCCTCACAATCTGACAGATTTGGAGCGCTTTTGCAAAGAAGAGTGGGCAAATATTGTTACGTCAAGATGTGCCATGCTAATAGACTCCTACCCAAAAAGACTGAGTGCTGTAACAAAATCAAAAGGTGCTTCAACAAAGTATTAGTTTAAGGGTGTGCACACTTATGCAACCAGGTTATTGTGAGTTTTTTTATTTTTTATTTTTCCCCCTCAAAGATTTCAGTTTGTTTTTCAATTGAATTGTTCATGTTATAGGTCACATTAAAGGTGGAAAAAGTTCTGACATGATTTATCTTTGTCTCATTCTTTTACATCACAAGAACCTGACATTTGAACAGGGGTGTGTAGACTTTTTATATCCACTGTATGTTCCTTGAATTCTCCTCTGAATGCAAGATACTGGATGAATACAGTGGCATCAGTCTTGAATGTATGCTTCCATTGATTTAACAACGAGTATTCGACTATCAATGGTCACCAAAATGAATAGAAGTAAAAACTAAACTTAAAAAATACTAAATTTAACAGGTGAATAACAGATTAACTTACTCAAGGGTTTTTGTATTTTATTTTGATCAATTATTGACAAAATTATCGCACATAAACTAAATATTTAAAACCACATATGCCAACAACCATATATACGGCCTATTACGTGTTTTGCTGTTATTGATAGAGTAGCATTTGAAATGAATAGCTCATTTACTTATACATTAATTGTGGATAATTAATTACATTTGCTTGAAATTATTCTTAGTATTTTACAACGGCACAGCCTTATCACAGTTCACTTGCTTAAACTAGTTGAAAATGCCAATTTTATGGGCAGAACACTGTAATAAAAACTATAATAAAAATACTGCTTTTGTAGTTGCAAACAAATTAGCATTCAAAAAATAATTTTCCTATATATTTTCTATTAATAACATTGTGTTGAAAACGTTGTTTACTGTAAGTTACATTCATAACCCCTGGAAAGTTTTTTTTACACATTCGCACATCGGGATACGTAATCTTTACTTCAACACAATTGACAGATGAAGGTAACCTAATTTATAATTGATAATGAGAGATTATACTTTGCAATAATTTATTCAACAAAAATCCACAGAAATGCATTTCCATAGTGCATATAAAATAAGTACACCCGTGGCTTCCAACAGCTGGTGTTGCCCCCTTTGGCTGAAATAATATGTAACTATTTCTTCTGTTTAACACTCTCTAACATTGACTGGGAGACATTTTTGGCCACTCTTCTTTACACTGCTTCAAATGTGTCATGTTTGAGGGCTTTCTTGCATGCAAGGCCAGCGTAAAGTCCCCCTATAGTACTTCTGTCTGAGATATGGGATTTGACTCCACCCTTCCATAACTATCCATTTCTTCTTTTTGATCCACTCCATGGTAGCTTTGCTTGTGTGATTTAGATCAATGTCCTTTCATGTTCAGCTCTTCTTCAGCTTTTTGACAAATGGTCTCATCAGGAATTATTTGGTACAATATGGAATTCATGGTTGTGGAGATCATGGACTCGATGATTGAAAGTTGCCCAGGCCCTCCATGCTTTCCAGTGAGGTTCTCCTGTTCAATAGCAGTGTTTTGTTTTCACCAAACATGGCGTCTGGCACTTTAGCCAAACAAGCCCAAAGCATACTGTTTCAGTAGTTCTGCTCTTCACCTAGGTGTTGTCTGGCAAATGTCAGTAGTCTTGATATTCTTTTTAGAGAGCAGAGGCTTATTCCTTCCTTGACCTCCAATGTAGGTCAAGTTTGTGCAGTCTCTTTCTGGTGGTTTCAAAGGTAAACAAAAATATGTGATCTGTTAAACTGGGTTACCTTTATAAACTAATGTGGTTCAAATTTAGCTTAAATATCCATGTGCCCAGATTTGTACAAAAAAAACAAGAACTTTCCAGGTGGTTTACTGACTTCAATTTTGTATGTCAGAGTTGAGCATGTGACAAGTTGAATCAGGGATGACAATGGTTTTCACTGGCAATTACCAGTTGAAGAATTCAAGGGGATTTTTTTCCTAGTCATTGGCAAGTATTCAGAAGTGAAACGAGATTTACTACAGTGAATTGCATAGATATTTTGAATACAAATGGCACCTCCCTGTTTTATCATTTAAACACACCCCTGTAGTAGCACAAACATTGTTTAGTTCACTTTGAATAAAATCAATACCTTAACATTTATGACATTTTCCATTGTTATTCCTTTTCAGGAATGGCTGTTGAAACAGGCATGTGTTTGAGCATTCACAAGTCATTTTCGTTGTTTTAAAATGAACAGGAACATGCGCCTCGTAGTTTGCAGAAAGAATAGCTGGACTGTATTTTGCCTTTCTATCTAAATTAACGGAAACAGCGACAATTATGTGGCAAGGGAAATCACCCCCCCCCTCCCAAAACAGAAATATACTGTCTGGAAAATAGATATTTTTTAAAATATATATTTGACTGACTGTCTGCTAAAACAAAGGAGAACACAGCCTGGAAATCGTGAGTGGAAGCCAGGACAATCTTCATGGATTAGATGGACTTTGATTAAAATTCAGGCGTTATGCTCCGCTGTTGGTTAGGCATTGATTTCATGTCCTTGACTTTGCTGACTAAGCACATTCTGACCAGGGTTATGCATCACAGTTATGGCTCCTTTATTGACTGCCAGTTTATTACAATGAAATCAATGACTTTGCATAAAACACTGTCTCGTTGAAATGGCACAGAATTAACATCATTCATTACAGTCAAAATTATCTGTGTGGGTTATAGACCAACCCCCTGTATTTAAGCAACAAAGGTACAAGGGTGTGTTACTGCTATTATAAACCAGTTACCAACACAATTACAACAATTATCAGTAATCATATATCAAAGTGTTTAACCAATCAGCATTCAGGGTTCAAAATCCCCTGGTTTAGCACAATTTTGCCCTTGACAACCAGAGCCAGTTCCTTGCAAAAGCAATGATATACATATACTGTATATATTTTTTGGAGAGAGGGAGATCAGTCCGGGCTCAAATTTCATCTGATAAGAGAAAAAGGGAATACAACAGGTGCAATTTTGAATTGTGTTTTTGCAGTTATTGTGTCATTATGTCAGTCACTCGAAAACCAGGTAATTAATCATGTCAATAATCTGAGACTTAGTTGTAGGACTACTAAAGAGACACTTTGTCCATCTTTAAGGTAAAAATGAATCAGGTATCACACTGTTTAAATGTATTTCACCACAAGAAAACATATTTCCACTTTCAATGTGTGGACTAATTTTGACTGCAGATGTCAGTTGCATGTAATTGTGAATAAACATGTGTATACATACCTTCTATTTCCTTGTTTGGCATCAGTTGCAATAGAGAATAGAAGGGTGGACACACCTTGCATCTTGGAAGGTTGACATGGTGCTATTATTAGCAGTCCACTTATGCAACCTTCTGGAAATCCCTGACTCCAAAAAGATGTTGCTCACACTGGATGTAATTTACTGTAAATGCTCAGGTCTTATAAATTGTGCTTCATAGAAAACAAACTCTGGTTTCTGTTTAATAGGAAAGATAAGATTAGCAGAGAGACGTCTGTATGATCTTAGGTACCTGGGGAAGTACACAAAAATTGTGTTCTGACTTCAGGTTTGAGTAATAAGTCAAAAGTCCCTTTGGATGCTTTTCAAGATTTTAGTGTTTAGATTTCAAATAGTTCAACAGAGTCGTGTTATTAAATGTTTGTTTTTTTGTCTCAATACCTCAATGAGGATAGTGTGGAGTTACATGTATCTCCATTGAAAGGTTTCAGTAAGCTTATGTTGTTTTTTAGATATAAATGCTGCAGAGCACACTGATAATGATTACAAGTGGAATCATTTATTAAAAGACTGCAACGTTTCGGTCAAAGACCTTCGTCTGGCATAAAGAAAGGATGAACACCAAGTCTACATATAGGATCAATTAGCCAATCACATAGTAAAAACAATCATGACATCAGAATGATATAATTACACTAATCGGATTAACATAAGGACATTACATAGTTCAACAATTCAAGAACAAAAAGACACAATATTAAATCAACCAAGACCAATCATGATGGTATAGAACTACAATAGTATGCAAACAATTGGGACACATCGTAGAACACCAGCTAGATAATATGTATCCTATGAATAATTCAAATCATAATTAACCACCAAATTACGACACCAATTGGAAAGACATTACTTTTATAGATAAAAAGAGATAAAGAGTCAACCAGAGGTAACATCAAGAATGAGCAAAAGAAGGGTTCTTTATCTCTTTTTTTTATCTATAAAGTAATGTCTCTGCAATTGGTATATAACATTTACATACATATATATATTATATATATATGTATATATATATAAATATATATATGAATATATATATATATTTACAGCTCTGGAAACCACTGCACCTTTTTCTTACCTTTCCAAAACAGTTGGAAAGGAAGGTTTTGAGTGAGGAACCGAAGGGTTAAAATTAAGAGACCACTGCAAATTTAACGCTTCTGTTCCTCACATATATATGAGGAACTGTATATATATATACACACATACATTTTCCAGAGCTGTATGTATATATATACATACAGCCCTGGAAAAAATTAAGAGACCACTGCACCTTTTTCTTTCCTTTCCAAAAAAGTTGAAAAGGAATGTTTTGAGTGAGGAACAGAAGCGTTAAATTTGCAGTGGTCTCTGCAAATTTTATGACCAGGTGCTGGTCATAAAATTAGAATATCATCAAAAAGTTGATTTTATACACAGTTGTATAAGCCCTCCACCCAGGACTTATACAAAACCAGAGTCAGTAAAAGGGCAGGAAACATCACTGCAGATCCATCACACCCTGGATAAAACCTGTTCCAGCCCCTCCCCTCTGGTAGGCGCTACAGAGCACTGTACGCCAAAACGAACAGGCACAGCAACAGTTTCTACCCACAGGCCATCACTCTGATGAACACTCAACTTCAGACACTTAGTCCCAGGAACAATCCCTGTATAACCACCCAGTAACTCTGACCCTAACATCCACCTGTCTACTACTTTTTTTTTTGTCATCCTGTAATTCAGTGTTGTTCATACTGTATATACACTGTATATAACATATCCACCTACCTCATGTACATTACACCTGCACAAAAATGACTTATTTAGTCATTCCAGCATCGTTTGCACTCTGCTCCATTACACTAATATATATATATATATATATATATATATATATATATATATATATATATATATATATACACACACACAGGTGCTGGTCATAAAATTAGAATATCATCAAAAAGTTGATTTATTTCAGTAATTCCATTCAAAAAGTGAAACTTGTATAATGTATACATTCATTCCACACAGACTGATATATTTCAAGTGTTTATTTCTTTTAATTTTGATGATTATAACTGACAACTAATGAAAACCCCAAATTCAGTATCTCAGAAAATT
>JACXGI010014813.1:0-18435 GCA_016801175.1 Esox masquinongy | reverse complement strand
CTTCCTCCAGACTCTGGGACCTTGATTTCCAAAGGAAATGCAAAATTTACTTTCATCAGAGAACATAACTTTGGACCACTCAGCAGCAGTCCAGTCCTTTTTGTCTTTAGCCCAGGCGAGACGCTTCTGACGCTGTGTCTTGTTCAAGAGTGGCTTGACACAAGGAATCCGACAGCTGAAACCCATGTCTTGCATACGTATGTGCGTGGTGGTTCTTGAAGCACTGACTCCAGCTGCAGTCCACTCTTTCTGAATCTCCCCCACATTTTTGAATGGGTTTTGTTTCACAATCCTCTCCAGGGTGCGGTTATCCCTATTGTTCATACACTTTTTTCTACCACATCTTTTCCTTCCCTTCGCCTCTCCATTAATGTGCTTGGACACAGAGCTCTGTGAACAGCTAGCCTCTTTAGAAATGACCTTTTGTGTCTTGCCCTCCTTGTGCAAGGTGTCAATGGTTGTCTTTTGGACAGCTGTCAAGTCAGCAGTCTTCCCCATGATTGTGTAGCCTACAGAACTAGACTGAGAGACCATTTAAAGGCCTTTGCAGGTGTTTTGAGTTAATTAGCTGATTAGAGTGTGGCACCAGGTGTCTTTAATATTGAACCTATTCACAATATTCTAATTTTCTGAGATACTGAATTTGGGGTTTTCATTAGTTGTCAGTTATAATCATCAAAATTAAAAGAAATAAACACTTGAAATATGTCAGTCTGTGTGGAATGAATGTATACATTATACAAGTTTCACTTTTTGAATGGAATTACTGAAATAAATCAACTTTTTGATGATATTCTAATTTTATGACCAGCACCTGTAATCTTCCTCTGCTTAGTCTCAGAATCACCTCTATGCCTTCTGGCAAACTGTAGTTGAGATTTGCTGTGAGTTGTTTTCTTTTTGCCACTCTCCCATGAAGGCCACTTTTGTGAAGCACGCAGGCTGTTTTTGAGGTATGCACAGTTTCCTAGATCAACCATGTTAGACTGTAACTCTTAGAGTTGCCATCAGCCTATTGGTGGCCTCTCTAACTGGTGCCCTTCTCACTGAGACTCAGGTTTTGAGGCCAGCCTGTTCAAGACAGATTCAGTGATACCATATTCTCTCTAATTCTTAACAATGGACACGTTTTTATGTCCTAACCCTGATTTGTGCTTTTGAAGAACCTTATTCTGGATTTGTTCTGAATGTTCCTTCGTCTTCATGGACTTTCTTTGTGTCAATCAGTGGCAGAAACTCCTAATTATCTAAAATAACACAGTAACTTGAAAAAGTCCAAGGGGGATGAATACTTTTGAGTGCCCTCCAAATTGTTTGCCCTCCTTTTGAACATTATAAAAAAAATGCTACAAAAAATGTTCTTGTTTTGGGATGGCTACACATCTGAAACAAAGGTGGTTTGATCTTTATTTGGAACGGTTCAAGAGATACTGTATGCAAATTCAGAGAGTTACAAATAGTAGGGCTTAGGAATTGAAAGTTGTGATGGCATAAACATGTAAACAAAGTAGTTTTGGTGTCTATAGCTACTGTAAATATGTTAATTAAGGCCAATTCTGCAAATGTTTGCCTATGAACACCTCTTAGCCATGCTTATATTGGTCAAATTTAGTTTTTAATATGTTATCTGTCTGATGGCTTTTCAGACAGAAGTTGTTACTGGTAAATAATTTTTTCAGTCCACATCCAAACTTGTTTTTATGATATAGTTGTGTACGTAATTGCAGACAATTAACAACTGGGTGAATTTCATATTTTAATTTGATTTTAAGGCTGAATTTTGTAAAACGTTTAACCCATTCTTCAGGCATTATTAAAATATTTGTTATAAAGACTGAGTCCTCAAAGAAGCAGATGTTATACAGTGCCATTATAACGCTGGGGAGCCTGACAATGTAGGAACCTGTCACGTTTCTGGTAAAGCAGGACCCATGTGCGGACTTGAACAACAAAGGGGTTTAATGATGAAACAGAGGCAGGTTTAAAATAAATAAATAAAATAGAAAATGGCAGGAAAACCAGACTGGTAGTAGGTACAGACACAAGACGCATTGACTCAAAGGGCTAACAGAAGAGGGCAAACTAAATAGGGAGCTAACAAGGACTAAACAACAAACAGGGGAAAACATACTAAACAACAAACAGGGGAAAACAATCAGAACAAAAAGGACAGGCTACGTTAAAGAGCAACAACAAAAACAAAACAGAACCTTACAGAACCTGTTTAAATTGTCTTTTCGATAGGCATTTTTAATGTTTCTAAATTTGCACTAAGAATTGCGTGTGGCAAAACTGCTGACAGCAACAATGGAAGCAGACTGAGGACATAATGCTCTTGTCCTTTAGCTGGCCAAAAAGAAAACAAAAGGATTCATATAACTACATAGTGACATTTCTGTTATTGCTGTTTCGCCAGCATGGATTTTAGAAGCCCATGCCGAAACTATTTATCAGGTGGGAATTTGCATGGCAGGTATAATCTTTGAGTAAGAAAAGTTATGAGGCAAGTATCTGCAGCTTGTTAGTGCGTCAGAGCAAGATGTTTGACATTTCCTCTAAAGAAAGTCAGTCTTTTTGGGCACAAGAGGACGCACAGAAATGTTACACGACTGGTCTCTAACAAAACATCACCTCTATAACTTTATTTGTATTTATATTAACATAAGACATTTAGGAAGCTAGGAGACAGTCTTTTACAGTGCGACTTAAAGTAGTGAGTGAATAAATTTTTTATTCTTTTTCGTACTGGCGGGAGTCAAACTCACAACCCCACCGCCACTCATA
Organism: Esox masquinongy; assembly: GCA_016801175.1. Taxonomy (NCBI): domain Eukaryota; kingdom Metazoa; phylum Chordata; class Actinopteri; order Esociformes; family Esocidae; genus Esox; species Esox masquinongy. The sequence continues at coordinate 15,651 of JACXGI010014813.1, read as the reverse complement.
TCAAGATAAAAGGGACCAGATATGGGTAAATCAAGTTATAATGACAAATAGAGGTTTGCATAATTTAATCTGAATTAAAAGTAGCATGTCAGGGAAGATCCTTTACATGAACTGATATGATCTAAAGAAATGTTTCCTTCTCATTCACAAAACCCTTATAAGTAGTGTTACGAAAATTGATATGATCTTAAAAAATGTTTCCTTCTCATTCAAAAAACCAATGTAAGTTGTGTTACAAAAACCTGATTCTAGGAGGAGTCATCAAGGTTTCTGGAAGTGGGAACAGAAAGACTTCATCAAGATAAGTCCTGTGGGACACATCAGGGTTGTGAGTTCTCAGTGTTTTGTGAAGTGAGAGAATTTTTTTTCAAGATGGCATCTACTTGCATAACGAAGTTGCCTCCTCGTAGAAATTGACCAACTGATGATGCATAATGATGCATAATGATCAAATGACGTAAAACGTCATTCTGTTTGTATTATCTTATAAACCAACATGGTGATATAAAAACAAATCCAGTTACACAATGTGACGGATTTGACCCAAAATCTTTTCATCAATGTTCTTAGGGGCAGGTGGGAATGTACTAGGACTCTGTCACAACGGACACGTGTTGGATCTGCTTTGATGTTCAGTTGGGAGCAAGAAGAATGACAAAGTCACATGCCTGAGCACAAAGCATTGCATCCTTCAGAAATGTGAATAATGTATAAAATTTTGGTTAGACCTTCTGTTCAGTGGTCAACTGAATGAAACCAATCTTTTTAAAACCAATGTGTGGTTTTAAAATGACACAATATAGGGAACATAGGCATTGTTACCACTTCTGGGAAGTCATAACTCTAGCTGATGACTTGATGACGGTGGACAGTCGTGGAGAGTCGTGGAGAAAGAACGTTACAGAGAGAGTGCATAGCAAATCACACTTAAGTCATCCAGCACCAATTCACAAGCGCCCAAAGTCGAAGAACTTCACACGAACTGCGACAAACCCAAGCGGGCCCCCAGGGCGGGAGAACATGAGGGAAGTGGACGGACAGTTATGTTGCCTGTGCTACAGTATACAAACACAAGGCTGACCATCTGATTACACGTCCCGGCCTGCAATCCAGTAATACACTAATAGACCCAGTTGTTTGCTCTCAGTAATTGAGGGAGCTTTTGATATCGGTCCAGCCAATAGGAAGTTTGTGATGGCTAAGGTATTCGCAGTTCACACCAGCTCTCTACTGACATCAAAGGGATGGTCGGGGGCCAATGTTTGGGGCCTGCCCAAGACGGGAATGTGGCTCTTTGAAAAAAGACAAGAAAACCCCCGTCTTCTTGGTTATCTGTAAGTGTTCCATTCCGATGTGTCCGAGAGGCACAAACTAACACTTACAATATTCCGCCGTCAAAACTACAAACACCATTGTTGAGAGTCCGGCACATAACATTTTCATATGTACAACTGCTGAGCCAAACGGGAATTACATTTTAAAATAATAAAAAAATTATTACATTTTAAATGGGTGTTGGCTATCTCATCGCACATACTCTTTTGGTCAGTGGAGACTAAGGACAAAGCTCGACACTTGCAGCATAGACACCAACACTTTAATACCAGGAACTGAGAGATGTCATTAGAAAGTCAAACCAAAATAACAGAATCATGCTTTTCATTTCAGGGACTGTATGTGTGTGTTTAACATAAGCAGAGAAGATGGTCAAATCCCACTGTATTTGTCACATGCACCAAATACAGACAACCAGTGAAAACACCATTAAAATGTTTACTCAATACAGAAACATTAACATGTGACTGTGACTCTGTACATGGTAGTCTGAGGTAGATACTAGACATGTACATTTGATACAGTGTGTCCACATCACAGACACCCATCCTCCCTGTCTCTATTCCCCACCTCATTGCTGTAAAAAAGGGCATTTTCTCAGTCCACTAACCAGGTAAATACAACATATCACATAAAATGTGTCTCAAAGGAAATAGTCGGATTGTTGGGTTTCCTTGTTGGGAAATGCTTAGACTTGTTGCAGTTTTTATTCATCTGTACTTTGTGTCACTGCAGTCTTTCTAGCAACCTGACTTTGACTTTGTTTTAGACATGGGCTGATCGCCGTCACTTCACTTCCACATGCCTTTCACACTCACAGCCTCCAAAGTGTGACTGTTGTCGCTTTTGGTGTAGTTGGGACGCTGCTAATATTGTGTTAACAGTCAGGTTGTTGTTGCGAGTAGCTGGTCAAATTGTAATGCTATGTTTCAATTTTTTAAAATGTTTTGGTTTGCCACAATGAAGGTTTAGTTGCCATGGTTCACAGTTGTCATGAAGTACAGTATCATGAGACAGCACACGGTGTTATGGGACAGCACACAACCCATTCTCAACCATCTCCTACTGCGATAAGAGGCTGAACGAGAGGTAGGCGGAAAGAAGGAGAAGTGATGTAGGACAAATTGAAATTCAGTGGAGCTGATTATTTGTTTTACCCAATTTTTCCTCCCGTGGGAGGACATTTTAAAAAAAAAAAATTTAAGTCCAATTCATGCTTATGGACTTAATAGCAACAACTTCCGGCAGGCTCGGTAGAGTTGACATCAAGACAAAATGTCAATGAGCTGTTCTGCTTCTCATCACACTGCTCACTCCACTAGGAAGTATTCACCAACACCCAGTCACTTAGAGGATAGTGTGTTTACTAGACAACATGCATGAAACCAATCACAACAAGTCACAAAAGACAAGGCAACCTTCCCCAACACCAACCCCACCAATCATGAACATTGCTAAGACAATTTGCCCCATCCCCACGATTTTAGGTTCCTGCCCCCAATGTCCAAGCAGTTCTGCGGGCCAGTGACTTCCCCACTGAACCATTCAGAAGTCCAGGTTTTTTTCAAGACAACATCTATGGATGTAATCAGGCCAGCTGACAGTTTTGCCTGGGCCCGGGACAAGATAGTCTTAGATGGACCCTTTATTGTCAACCCAATGTCAGTTCTGGGCCCCCCCCCTACCCTGGGCCCGGGACAACAGACCCGTTTGTCCCCCCTATCGGCGGGCCTGGATGTAACGTATCTCCTCAATTCTCAGAAGTTGAAAGACTGCGATTTCAGACAAATTACATGAGTACACTGATTATAGGCGATTAAGAGGATTCTCTTACCTGGCATTATCAGGCCTTTACGACAAACACACAGGCCGGGGACAGTACATATTTGCGTTCATTGATGTTAATGCTTAGTAGGCTTTATACGGCTATAGAAAAGGATCATTAGCTTTCTTTGCTTCGTGCTCAATTGACAATGCAAACAAGTTAGCTGGGCCATCTTTTATGACAATGCCAAATGTGTAAGAAGAGCACCAGACCGAACGTGTTTTCATACAGGACATGTTAGCCTACACCAACAAGAGATCACAAAGGCTTGCCCTAATACACACAATGTCCAGTTGGATGCAGCTGAATGAGTGAGCTATGAAACCTTTGTTAATTTTTTGGGCCTCTGGGTTAATTTTGCTTGTTCGGGAGAGTGAGGATTACCTCGAATATATCCCTGTATCAACCACAGTTTTTTATGACACACTGAATCCACTACCAATTAATTTTACACATAAATACAAAGAAAGAGTGTGTGAGGGAGTTAGTTTGTTATTCAGCTAGTAGAGAGTGAGTAGCAAATCACACTTAAGACACCCAGCACCAATTCACAAGTGCTTGAAGTCGAGGAACTTAATGTGAGCTGTGACAAGCCCCTCGAGTGAGCCCCAAGTGTAGGAGAACATGAGGAAAGTGGACAAGTAGAGCCGGCTGTTTGCTTTGAGTTAAGATAATCAAGTTCTTGAACTGAATGAACACCCCATTGTCCGTAGTGGGTTGATTGTCTGATAGAGGGATTAGATCACACATAGTCATGTTTGTTTTAGTGTACTCCATTGGCTGTTAAGGATGTTTGGTTGTTTGTGTGTGTGTGTGTGTGTGTGTTTCTGTGCGTGAAGCAGCTTTGGGCTGAAATTATCATTTTGCCCAGTCAGACAAAACAAAAAAATAGTGCCCGCATCATGTTAGAATGGGTATTCCTTCTACACGGGTTGTCTGGGCAAAAACACACCATGTCCCAGGCAAGGGCATGTTGTAATCTGACCCCAAACACACAGTCAAAGTGAGTGTCAGGGTCTGTCACATGCACAGTGCCCCATTGAACCAGCCCGGAGCTCAGATTTAAGCTGATCGCAGGAAAATAATACAGAGATGTACAAATCTCAACCCACCCCCACCCCAAAAAAGAGAGAACAAGTCACCCTAGAAGGCCGACACACTGCCAGTGACAGAGGCTAGCGCGAACCCTGTCACCAGCTGACAAGGCAAGGGGGCAATGGATCCCGGATCTCTAAATGGGGGCATTCAGAGGGCTGTCCGTGGTCCATCAGCGGTGCTTCCCGCTCGGGAACCTCGGTGAACAAAGGACCCTGCTCAGGTGGCGCTGACTGGAGGTGCTGTCTGCTAACCCCCAATGCCAACAGTCGGCTGGTGATTCGCCTATCTGTCTCACAAACCTCTGACCTTGAAACACGTAACATATTTGTCAGCTGATCACCTTTTGCCAGTTGCTGTTTTGAAAATGGAAGAGTAAAGTGTTCCTTCATTGATTACTTCATTGAAAATAACCTTTTCTCCTTGATTTTGTGATCAGGTGAAAAATCTTAAAAATATTATTATGCAATCAATGTGGGCTAATAGCAAAACATGCAAAAGGTTCATGCATGTTTTTTTTAAATGTTGGCAAGAACAGTATGATTTTCCCAAACGAGAAAGGAATTGACATGAATTAAACTCACAACGTCCCACCAGAATAGATTCCTCTTACACTCTAGCATTATATACTAAAATACATTCAATATATTTCTTTAAAATAGTCCAGTATCTTGCTCTATTGTGCAGCTATTACTTTTATCATTACTAAATATATATTTTTTATTTATTTTACCATTTGTAAAGCATTTACCTTCATAATAAAGCAATTTTATTTGAGTAATTTAATGAATTAGACAATAGTGAATGCAAACATTGACATATTTTAAATATGTAATTAAAGTACTTAATTAAAGTTGACATACTAAATCATGGTTGTACCCTACTGACAGTGCCCAGGGGTCAATCAGAGGGCTGGACGAATTGTCTCAGCATTCCCCAAGGTGGACATGTGGATATCAGACAGGAGTGCCAGACAGATCGTGAAATTCTATAACAAAGCTGCTTTCTCCCACTGCTCTTTTTTCCACCAGATTTTTTGTGTGTACTTGTTAAAGTCCGGATGTGGTTCTGAGTGAGTGGAGTGGCTGTGGGTGATGTGAAATTACTTGTGGTTGACCTGATGGTTAGCAGTCTTGAGAGGAGTGGAGGTGCAGCCCTACTGACAGGAAATGCATTTATATGTTAGAGTGACTGACAGACAGGGCATTAACCTTAAGACAGCTAAGTGGGACAACCACACAACCCAGTAATAGCAAGCACACACTCCTCAATAAAGTAGATATCAGCAGTCAGTGCTAAAGAAAATAATTTAAAAAATAACAATGTGCAAGCATGACAAGCATTTTCTTTGAAAAGGTTTGATTTCAGAAGTTGAGGGAAAACGACCAGGAACTCTGCTGTCCTGGCTTCAATGGGAAGCTGGTTCCACCACTGGGCTGCCAAGGATGCTGGTTCAACCACTGGTCTGCCAGGGTAGCTGGTTCCACCACTGGGCTGCCAGGAAAGCTGGTTCCACCACTGGCCTTCCAGGAATGCTGGTTCCACCACTGGCCTACCAGGAAAGCTGGTTCCACCACTGGCCTGCCAGGAAAGCTGGTTCCACCACTGGCCTGCCAGGAAAGCTGGTTCCACCACTGGTCTGCCAGGAAAGCTGGTTCCACCACTGGTCTGCCAGGAAAGAGAGGAGATTTAGCTGGACAGGTGCTTCCCTCCTGTAGGAGTGGTAAAAGAGTGGCAGAACAAAGAGCTTGGGTATGGAATGTTTGAGCATTGACAAAGGTAGGTAGGGGCAGCTCCCCTTGCTGCTCTGTAGGGAAGCACAATGGACTTATAGTGGAATCTCACTTATAGTGAGATTTAACTGGAGGCCTGCCTAGAGAAGCAGGGTGTCAAGGCAAGAAGGTCTATGTGGAAAAGAATATTACGCATCAAATAAGAGTCTTTTATATGGCAGAATATGATTATTGGGACAAAAAGTGAACACGTTTCCGGAAGGATTTTGCCTGGTTTGCCTTATATCAAAATGTACAGTATATTCCTTATGACAAACACAGTTGAATACACACTGACAGAGCAAATAGTTATGACATGGCTTTGACCATGTTATGTTACAGCACTGCGAGTATTATGATAATGTTTGCGTATAGGCCGCTAGCATGCACTTCAAAATTTTCCAGAAAAATGAATAGTGTGGAACACAACTGCTATGAATGTATGCAGTGCTGCTTGAAAGAATGTGAACACCTTGTATAATAATAGACTTGTTACCGTTCACAATGAAATCTTTATTTAATCAGAACTAATCTTTCTTATCTGATCTAACAGGTCTATAGTTACAATTCCATATGTTGGTTTAGAGAAAATGATGCAGTGCAGTATAAAAAAACTAAAAAGGAATTAATGCAGGTCCAAAAATAAGCAACCTTGAAGTTGCATCAGTTGAATCAAGTATAAGTAGAATCAGGTGGGTAAATAATTGAACCAAATTAACCAATAAATGGAGAAGTCTACAGGAAAGAGTTTGGGAGGGATTAATAGAGACAAGAAACCTGGTCAATTTGCCATTACCCATAGTGGTGAATGCAAAACACACCATGCTGACAGGAAAGATCTCAGGGGACATCAGGTACAAGGTACTGTGAGCTCATCATCCAGCAAATCTACTGAAGAAATTCTCCAGAGAAAGAAGATTTGTTTTTTCAGATTGGTCAAGTCAGAGTCCTGACCTTAATCCAACCGAGATGCTGTGGCAGGACCTGAAGAGGGCAATACTTGCAAGACACCCCTCAAACCTCACTCAATTCTATAAGGATAAGTGGGGAGAAATCATCCACAAAATGATTTCAGAGACTGATCAGTGGCATAGGAGATGTTTACTCCCAGTTATTGCCACTAGTGGAGATTCCACAGGCTATTGAATGATGGGGTTCATGTATTTTTACACTCATGAAAAAAATAGTTTTTGTTAAATAAACCACTTTTGCTAAATAAAAAATGAATATATATATCAGTCATTGAGCATTGGCCATAGTACATGTTTACTTAAACCCCCGAGCAAAGCACATCTTCACCTAACCTATGGGATGTGATGCTCAGCTGACAAGTTAATTCAGGTCTGTTTGTCCGGGCTACAATGAAAAATGTGCACTGTCACTAGATGGTACTTGAGAACAGTTGTCGGTAGACACTGCTCTGCCGTGCAAGGCCTGCATTGGACTCCATCTACTGGTCTACCCTGCGCCACACACCATCTCAACGGCGCTGTAAGACGTGGGCGGAGTCCAAATGATACAACCGTTGGATGGATGGTGTCAGTCATTATTCCATAATAACAGGGATACTCGCTGGATCCTTTCAAGTAGGCCCATGTATCTGTCACTGAGCCGTCACTGGGAGAGGAGGGTGTGGATCCTGCTGATTATCCCAAGTGTTCGGCAGTGCAATGGACTCATAAAATGTGTTAATCTGGATATCCACTTTTGTAATGATAAATTCAACTTGTAAAGAGCTTTATTCACCCCAAGGCTCTAAAAATATAAGAATTTAAATTACTATGCTATATGCAAAACGGATGTGGGTTCAGTTCCCACGGCGGGCCAGCACAAACATTTATGCCCTACTGAGAGATGCTCTGACCTGTCACCTGTGTTCATTTAAAATTTTACTTTTGAGAGTTTTCCATTTAAATGTTGTGTTATTCACGATAACCAACAATTTCAGCACAAATACCAGTTGATCTCAGCCGAACAGTTGTGGGCGGTTGTGGACAGGGTTGCCAGATTGCATTAACTGTAAACCGAAAATCATCCGCGGACTCCACAACAAAACTTTTCTATACAACCCTACCGCTATTTTTTTTTATACAACCTTATCTGTAAATCGATCTGTCAATATATCTGTAACCGCCCATGCCCATTTTTGCCCCTAGACCTTCATTAAATATAGCCAAATTGTCCTGGAAACCTCACCATCTGGCAACACTGGTTGTGGAACACACCCAGATTGCTTCAGAGCGACTCAGGAAGTAGACGTTAGGGAGCGTTTGTTTAGGCCAGCACGACTGCCCGGTTGTGCGGAGGTTGTTAAACTAGTTTTCCTTTGGAAGATTATTAAAGTCATTACTCCTCGACTTGACATATTTTTTGCCAAATTCACCATCGGCTTCACCCTTGAGGCAGCACAACTTGAAAACGGGTGCAATCACTTTCTTATCTGGCGCATTAGTAGGCCTATTCTTAAGTTTAAAAAAAATCCATTCCTCTGAGGTTTTGTTGAAATCCATCCTTTATTCTATTTTTATAGAATTTATGAACATTATTCAATTATGTTCAAGTGAATTCTACACAATAAACCCAAAAAAGTATTTTCTTTTTAGCAGTTCCTTCATTGTTTTAGAAGGAATCCATGCTGCCAATGGAACTATTGACTGAAATAGTATGATTCATAACCCCAATAAAACCCATAAAATCTTCACAATTTTATAGAAATTATGATTTAAACTATTTCGGTCAGTCGGGTCTTTGTTTACCCTGCCTCAACGTTTTGATACTCGTGTAAATCTTATTGTATTTTAAGCACTAAAATGTACGTTGTGTCGGATTTCATTAATTTCAATGAAAATCATCCGCAATGGGTTTGTGGGCGTGATTATATTGGAACCTGATTTGACTGGTCACATGACGGGCCACAATCGTTGCAACCCAGTCCAGTCTAATTAAACTCCCTTATTAGAAAGTAATCTATTTTGGGTAAGTAGATACGTTGCTCTATAGTACTTAGGTTTATGATGTATGTGTTGCCTTCGTTTGCTGGTATGTCAGATTGTTTCATCAAATTGACAGAGTTATTGTTTCGAGAGCTATGTGACTGTGTGTACTGTAACGTTAACGGCCGCTAGACGAGTAAACCCTTGATAGAAAAGAAACATTCTATGTAGGCTATATCCCGTCACAAGACTAGTGTGTAGTAGTTGGTGCACATGTATTGCTAACATATCAAGTGTACTCGGTTCATTAGATAATTAGCCATCTATATACGGTCCTGCCTAGTCAACACATGGATGACGTAGCTATGTAGCGTAGCGAAAGGAGAATGGATTAGGTTTATTCAATTAGTTCAGTTTTTCCGAGCCCTTCACAGCAATTTAGCAGGTTTTTATACTATCTAAACTTAAATTAAAGTAGGCTGATGTTTTATTGTGTGGCCAGTGCAGAAATAACTTACTGGATGTCTCCGGCCAACCTGGTCTCAGGGGAATGTTTAACATAATACTAAATCTGTGACAGCGAATTCGTGTGATGTTACCTTACATTGGAGAACATGACAATGCATGCGAATGATTGTATTTATAAAAGCAACAAAGCCTCTTGAGGTTTTGTGGTATATTGCCAGTATACCACAGCTTAGTGCTGTGGCCTAGCACTGTGCAATGCGTTTTGTGTGTAAGAAAAGCTCTTAGCTGTGGTATATTGGCCATTAACCTGTGGTATATTCAAAATACAAACCTAACAGGGTGAAATGAAGCAGAACAGGGTGGAAAGGGATAACAACCATTGCGTAAATATACATAACGTATAAACATGCCATCGCCCTGACGACACACTGCCCTCTTCCACCTGGATAAAGGCAACACATACGTGAGGATGCTGTTTGTGGACTACAGCTCAGCATTCAACACTATTGTGCCTGCTAAGCTCAGGACCCTGGGACTTAACACCTCCCTTTTCAATTGGAACCTGGACTTCCTGACTGGCCGACCCCAGGTGGTGAGAATGGGCAACCTCACTTCTTTTACACTGACCCTGAACACCGGAGCCCCACAGGGCTGCATACTCAGTCCCCTCCTGTACTCCCTGTTCACGCACGACTGCGTGGCCACACACAGCTCCAACATCATCCTCAAATTCGCGGATGACACTACCATCCTGGGTCTCATCTCGAACAACGTTGAGACCGCTTATAGAGAGGAGGTAAGAAACCTGGCTACTTGGTGCCAGGACAACAACCTCTCAACGTCTGTAAGACTAAAGAGATGTTTGTGGACTTCAGGAAGCATGGGGGAGGGGGGTGTCATGCCACCATACACATCGATGGAGCTGACGTGGAGAAAGTCTCCAAATTCAAGTTTCTCAGTGTGTTCATCAAGGATGACTTCACCTCGTCCAGACAAGCAAACTTGGCAGTGAAACCTGCCCAAAAACAACTATACCTCCTGAGGAGACTCAAGAAATGTCAGCAAAAACTCTCACAACTTCTACAGGTGCATCATTGAAAGCATCCTCAGGCTGCATTACTGCCTGGTACGGCAGCTGCCCCGCTGCAGCCCACAAGCCCCTCCAGAGGGTGGTAAAGTCTGCAGAGCGCATCATCGGCTGCCATCTCCCCTCCGTGCAAGGCATCTATCATACACGATGCTTGAGGAAAGCATGGAACATCATCAAAGATCACAGCCACCCAGGCATTACTGCCATACTTGCCATATCTAAATGTTCAATAATACTACCCACTTTTGCTGCTCTATCAAAATACTACCCAGATTGCTGCTAGTTTACAGCACTCTTTTAAATTGCTGCTAGTGTACAGCGTTATGTACTGTATATTGTTGCTTTATTTGATTATTATTTTCTGTCTAGATATATTTTTGCTTAAATACTCTTCTTAACTCTAACTACATAGTTTGTCGGGTGCCATGTCATAAGAATTTAATTGTACAGGATGACGCTGTGTTGTTCAGTGCATTTGACAAATAAACCTTGAAACTTGAAATACAGTATTATGTAAATAACAAACATTAATCATTTATTTAATACATTTTCTATCAATATTTTCACCCTGTTAGAGGCATATCCTAGCCTACATATTTTAGAATTTTGAGACTTGATTCATTTTCTCTGTGATCTCGTCTAATGGGTGGAAATGTACGAGTGACACATACAGACTAACATCGTGAAACACTGAAAAAGAGATTGAACCAAGAAAAAAAATGACAATATGGCCCTGACAATGTTTTTAGTGACATACGCAAGTAGATTCAGGGATGCCGTTGCTGTCAAAGTGGTGAATGTTTTGACTAAAAGGGGTGAATAATTGTCTAATCAAAGCATATTTTGTCTTTGTGTCTTGTCTGTATTATAGGCAGGCATAATGGCTGCACAGTGTGTGACAAAGGTGGAACTGACAGTCTCCTGTGAACATCTTTTGGACATGGATTTGTTCTCCAAGTCTGACCCTATGTGTGTCCTTCTCATATACACTGCAGGCTCACAGTGGTATGAGGTGAGTCACACTCCTCGTTGTCCAGATAAGCATTATGGGTTAGACAGTGCCCTGTGACACTGCAAGTCTAAAGATTGCCCGACATAGATGGTTGTGTGAGAGTGTATGGGTTTGAATGCTGACAGGCCAAAATGTGTGTCCCTCTAGGTGGGCCGTACAGAGACGGTGAAGAATTGCCTTTCGCCGAAGTTCGCCAAGAAGTTCATCATCGACTACTACTTCGAATTGGTGCAACGGCTCAAGTTCCAAATCTACGACATCGACAATAAAACTGTCGACCTCAGTGACGATGATTTCCTTGGGGAGCTGGACTGTACCCTGGGGCAGGTGAGGCCTCACGTAGAGACATTTTAGTCATTTGGCTGACGCCCTTGTCCGGAGAAAGGTACCGTGGTGAGTGTATACATATCTGACCTGGTCCCCTGTGGGAGTGAAACCCACAAAACTCTGGTGCTCCTAACTGAGCTACTTGGCACCATCCTCTGCACAGTTCTGTTACATTTATCATAGACATTGGAAAGGGCAAATGTTTGGGAGGAATGAGGGCTTAGATACCATATGATTCTTTTAATAGGCATTTAGATATTTAATGGTGAAGACTCAATTACAACTCAGTAGGATGTCTATGGGGAACGTTCTATGTTCAGAGCAGTGGTAATGCTGTGGCTAAATAGCTAGTCCGCAAACAAATTTGTTAATTTTCCGCATTGGACGTTGTCTAACAAATCTGGTTATGAAATGTAACCCTGTCGGGTGTATGAATGTCTGCTGTTATTACAAGTGATTCTTACGCATCTAATGGTCTTCTTCAGGTGGTGTCTTGTAGGACATTCACCAGACCCCTGGTTTTAGCGCCCAAGAGACCTGCAGGAAAAGGAACTATAACCGTGAGTGTCGTTTACCCAATTTGGTCATTACAGAGGAATGTAGTCTTGGAGTCTTGGATGTGTCTTATACATAGGCAGGCCTCACCCATTTTGTTAGCATATATGCTCCTAAATCTATTTTTCTGTACAATCTGGCAGAAATCTGCAGAAACGCCCTTCTTTCTCAACTTTAAGAGGAACAAACTCCCTTGAAGACTCAATAGTTTCTCGCAAATACATAACTCGTTTTCAAACCACCTGCGAGATGACTTCACATTCAGTAAGAGTCACAGAAAGCCACCTTCCGTTAGCGTTTACAACAGAATGAGTATGTAACCACATAGCCGTGTGAACATGTAGTGATCGGGGGGGGGGTGCTGATGATTGAAGGGCAACTTGCGTCAGTCAGCCAAAATGACGCGCATATCGCCCACCGACCAAGGGACTACCTGGACGCATCACTGTCAGACGGACCCTAAAAGTACATTTCGGAATCTCTACTTCCCACAGCTATGGATAAGAGTAGAAAGACTGTATGAAGTTTGAAGTCGAATAGTTACAGAGGCACATTCATATATGTTGAGCATGAAAAACCGTTGTGGTCTACTTGCTAATTCTATTGATATTGACACTCACTATGACCCCACATCTATGCCTAAGTCTGTATTACATGGAATGACAGCGGGAGAACCAAACTCAGAGGCCTAAAATGACCTATGACCTACGGGCCCGCTAGCCATTAAATCAATTTTACTTGCATGTACAGTTGTGCTCAAAAGTTTGCATACCCTGGCAGAAATTGTGAAATTTTGGCATTGATTTTGTAAATGTGACTGATCATGCAAAAATCTTTTTTTAAGGATAGTGATCATATGAAGCCATTTATTATCACATAGTTGTTTGGCTCCTTTTTAAATCATAATGACAACAGAAATCACCCAAATGGCCCTGATCAAAAGTTTACATACCCTTGAATGTTTGGCCTTGTCACAGACACACAAGGTGACACACACAGGTGAAAATGGCAAGTAAAGGGGAATTTCCCACACCTGTGGCTTTTTAAATTGCAATTAGTGTCTGTGTATAAATAGTCAATGAGTTTGTTAGCTCTCACGTGGATGCACTGAGCAGGCTAGATACTGAGCCATGGGGAACAGAAAAGAACTGTCAAAAGACCTGTGTAACAAGGTAATGTAACTTTATAAAGATGAAAAAGGGATATAAAAAGATATCCAAAGGCTTGCAAATGCCAGTTAGTACTGTTCAATCACTTATTAAGAAGTGGAAAATTCGGGGATCTCTTGATACCAAGCCAAGGTCAGGTAGACCAAGAAAGATTTCAGCCAAAACTTCCAGAAGAATTGTTCGAGCTACAAAGAAAAACCCACAGGTAATCTCAGGAGAAATACAGGCTGCTCTGGAAAAAGACGGTGTGGTTGTTTCAAGGAGCACAATACAACAAGACTTGAACAAAAATGAGCTGCATGGTCGAGTTGCCAGAAAAAAGCATTTACTGCGCCAATGCCACAAAAAAGCCTGGTTACAATATGCCCAACAACACCTTGACACGCCTCACAGCTTCTGGCACACTGTAATTTGGAGTGACAAGACCAAAATAGAGCTTTATGGTCACAACCATAAGCGCTATGTTTGGAGAGGGGTCAATAACGCCTATAGTGAACAGAATACCATCCCCACTGTGAAGCATCGTGGTGGCTCACTGATGTTTTAGGGGTGTGTGAGCTCTAAAGGCACTGGGAATCTTGTGAAAATTGATGGCAAGATGAATGCAGCATGTTATCAGAAAATACTGGCAGACAATTTGCATTCTTCTGCACGGATGCTGCACATGGGATGCTCTTGGACTTTCCAGCACGACAATGACCCTAAGCACAAGGCCAAGTTGACCCTCCAGTGGTTACAGCAGAAAAAGGTTAAGGTTCTGGAGGGGCCATCACAGTCTCCTGACCTTAATATCATCAAGTCACTCTGGAGAGATCTCAAACGTGTGGATCATGCAAGATGACCAAAGACTTTGCATGACCTGAAAGCATTTTCCCAAGACGAATGGGCAGCTATACCACCTGCAAGAATTTGGGGCCTCATAGACAACTATTACAAAAGACTGCACGCTGTCATTGATGCTAAATGTGCAATACACAGTTATTAAGAACTATGGGTATACAGTCTTTTGAACAGGGGTCAGTTAATTTTTTTCTTTGTTGCCATGTTTTGTTTTATGATTGTGCCATTCTGTTATGACCTACAGTTGAATGTGAATCCCATAAGAAATAAGACGTGTTTTGCCTGCTCACTCATATTTTCTTTACAAATGGTACATATATTACCAATTCTCCAAGGGTATGCAAACTTCTGAGCACAACTGTATGGACCTAAATCTTTTTTTCTGTTTGACCAGGCACTTTAATTTTGGCGCAGGAAAGTAAAGGATGCTTTAGGTATTCTTAGAATGACTGCAGTTGTGGTGAACAACATAATGATGGAATGACCTGTTTTTCTCTTCTTTGTAGATAAGTGCAGAAGAAATAAAAGACAGCAGGGTGGTGAATTTTGAGGCTGAAGCAAGGAAACTGGACAAAAAGGTACATTTATTGTAGAATGTGCTCCAAGCATGGGTGTTGAAATCTTCTCTGGCGGCCTTATGTGTCGCCCTGTGAAGCCAATGATTAAATGACATGTAACAAGTGTTAATTGCTTGTCTGTCCCCTGACCATTTGTTATTATTTATGACTGGTGGGCTTCTGTTATGTCTGTTTCCAGGATTTCTTTGGGAAGTCAGATCCTTACTTGGAGTTCTACAAGCAGAACGAGACGGGGTGGCAGTTGGCCCATAGAACAGAGGTATGAGGCAATAGAATATGAAGCGTGGTTAGCAGTAGAGCTTGGACAATGAACCCATAATGATCAACACAGTCCCTACCGTCCACTTATATTTTTCATTACAATTAGGAGCCTACTTTAGAATTGTATAGAAAAACAATATATGCCTGCTAATCTGGGTAATTTTGAATCCTATAAGTGGTTGACATAATGCACCCTGCGTCTTCCATATACCATCCCGTAGGTGGTTGATATAATGGTCCCTGCGTCTTCCATATACCATCCCGTAGGTGGTTGATATAATGGTCCCTGCGTCTTCCATATACCATCCCGTAGGTGGTTGATATAATGGTCCCTGCGTCTTCCATATACCATCCCGTAGGTGGTTGATATAATGGTCCCTGCGTCTTCCAT
>JACXGI010014812.1:0-18436 GCA_016801175.1 Esox masquinongy | reverse complement strand
AGCCTTGTATCTGTTAATGTGTTTTGAATGGGTATTTCGATGTTTGAAAGTGCAATGTTCATTTGGATTTTTGTAATTGGCTTTGTTTGTCAAATGTACAGTATCTCACAAGTGAGTACACCCCTCACATTTATGCAAATATTTGATTATATCTCTTCATGTGACAACACTGAGGAAATCACACTTTGCTACAATGTAAAGTAGTGAGTGTACAGCTTGTATAACAGTGTAAATTTGCTGTCCCCTCAAAATAACTCAACACACAGCCATTCATGTCTAAACCGCTGGCAACAAAAGTGAGTATAACCCTAAGTGAAAATGTCCAAATTGGGCCCAATTAGCCATTTTCCCTCCCCGGTGTCATGTGACTTGTTAGTGTTACAAGGTCTCAGGTGTGAATGGGAGCAGGTGTGTTAAATTTGGTGTTATCGCTCTCACACTCCCTCATACTGGTCACTGGAAGTTCAACATGGCACCTCATGGCAAAGAACTCTCAGAGAATCTGAAAAAAAGAATTGTTGCTCTACATAAAGATGGCCTAGGCTATAAGAAGATTGCCAAGACCCTGAAACTGAGCTGCAGCACGGTGGCCAAGACCATACAGATGTTTAACAGGACAGGTTCCACTCAGAACAGGCCTCGACATGGTCAACCAAAGAAGTTGAGTGCACGTGCTCAGCGTCATATCCAGAGGTTGTCCTTGTGAAATAGATGTATGAGTGCTGCCAGCATTGATGCAGAGGTTAAAGGGGTGGGGGGTCAGCCTGTCAGTGCTCAGACCATACGCCGCACACTGCATCAAATTGGTCTGCATGGCTGTCGTCCCAGAAGGATGATGCACAAGAAAGCCCGCAAACAGTTTGCTGAAGACAAGCAGACTAAGGACATGGATTACTGGAACCATGTCCTGTGGTCTGATGAGACCAAGATAAACTTATTTGGTTCCAATGGTGTCAAGCGTGTGTGGCGGCAACCAGGTGAGGAGTACAAAGACAAGGGTTTCTTGCCTACAGTCAAACATGATGGTGGGAGAGTCATGGTCTGGGGCTGCATGAGTGCTGCCGGCACTGGGGAGCTACAGTTCATTGAGGGAACCATGAATGCCATGTACTGTGACATACTGAAGCAGAGCATGATCTCCTCCCTTCGGAGACTGGGCCGCAGGGCAGTTTTCCAACACGATAACGACCCCAAATACACCTCCAAGACAACCACTGCCTTGCTAAAGAAGCTGAGGGTAAAAGTGATGGACTGGCCAAGCATGTCTCCAGACCTAAACTCTATTGAGCATCTGTGGGGCATCCTCAAACAGAAGGTGGAGGAGCGCAAGGTCTCTAACATCCACCAGCTCCGTGATGTCGTCATGGAGGAGTGGAAGAGGAATCCAGTGGCAACCTGTGAAGCTCTGGTGAACTCCATGCCCAAGAGGGTTAAGGCAGTGCTGGAAAATAATGGTGGCCACACAAAATATTGACACTTTGGGCCCAATTTGGACATTTTCACTTAGGGGTGTACTCACTTTTGTTGCCAGTGGTTTAGACATTAATGGCTGTGTGTTGTGTTATTTGGAGGGGACAGCAAATTTACACTGTTATACAAGCTGTACACTCACCACTTTACATGGTAGCAAAGTGTGATTTCTTCAGTGTTGTCACATGAAAATATATAATCAAATATTTGCAAAAATGTGAGGGGTGTACTCACTTCTGTGAGATACTGTGTCTGTAAGGTTACTGTTAGGTTGTTGTTATGTGTTAAAAAAGAAAGCAATAAAACTCACTTTTGATAAAACGCCCCAGAGTCATCTGACCCCACTGTTGGTGCAGTTGGTGTATCAAGTTCCTGTTCTGGATGAACAGTTTCTTCCTGGGGTTTAGCAGGAGGAACTGCAATCAATCGATCAGGGACATTAGTAACAATTACACCCCTTTTCTTCAGCATGTCCACCATCTTGGTCCTGTCCTCATCACTCTTGATGGTTTCTTTGAGCAACCTGTAGTCCCAAACCCTGCTGACTTCTACGAATCGATGAGCAGAGACTTTTGCAGACCGAACTCTCTCTTCCACTTGTTCAGGTGTAGAGTGTTTCATACAAACGCTCCGGAGATGTCTAGAGAGACAATCTTGAGGCTTCAAACAAACCTCACACAGAAGCAGACGTCTGTTTGGTTTCCTGAAGGACAGGAGAGAAAACAAATCTGAATTGACTTAATCAATCACTTTACAGGGAACATTAACAACAAATATAGTTAAGAAAAATCCAGAACATACCTTTTTCTATTGGAAGACATTTTGAAGAGTTGACCTGAAGTGTTTTACCTGAATTGAAGAAGTGAGCTGGGGGGAGTTGAAAGCCTCTATTTAAGGCTGATCTCCTCCCCAGGTGTTAATGTACTTTGATTCTGGGGGTGGGGTTAAACAAGATAAGGTAAACATGTTGCTTACTGAAAAAAAGTGCTGAAACAGTTTACTTGAAAATAAATCGCTTTTCTACTGTTACTCCTTAGTCTCCGCTGTGTCATTTAAAGGTTTAATAACATTTCTAAGACATATATAATGTTAAACATAAAAAGCCTAAATCATGTAGAGGTTGGCCTCTTCTATGTTAACCATAATGAATCTTAGCTTTTGGTCATGTTTAATTTTCTTGTTTGTTTTTTTGTTGTTGCCAAATTTTATAAACAAAATAGAACAAGTAGTAGTAAGAAAAATTGCATCAGCCCTTCCTTGAGATTGAACCCTGGAGTTAGCAGCACCACATTAACATGTGAGTTTATGGGGATCTGGTGCATTGTCTTCATTGCAAACAATTGTGTCCACAGCTTAAAGTGGAACTGAAAGCATTTAAATTATTTTGCAGATACGAAGCAAACAGATAATCATTATGTAAAAAGACATTTGAATTTTATGCTGCGAAACCAGCTTTGCACATGGTTTTAAAATTAGGTCTATTATGACTCAGAATGCCATTACATAGAGTAAGGTATCGTTGGTTGAACAAATTGTTGCAGTTGAATTAATGATTTCATAGAATTCTCCAAAATATTGCTAAGTCTTCAAAGAAACAGGTATCAGGTTGTAATTCAAATACTATTAGCCTTAATGGTTTGCTGCCTCCAGGCTCCACCCATTTGGTATTATCAACCAGGCCTCAGGAGGATTACACAGACTATTTCATGTAAATCTTTGCCAGACGATATATTACGTTAAGTAAAGTAACATTGAGAGTAAAAATCCAAATCAAATAAAAAACGGCATGCCGTGTTTCCAACCGGGTTCCAACCTTCCACTCCACAGACAAGTGGTCTACCCACTGCTCCAGACAGGAACTTGCAGTGAGGGGAGGCGAGTAGTGGTGCCACAACATGAACTTTTTTCAGTTTTAAGTGATTTTCTTTCTAATCATAAGGAGGCAAACCGTAACCCTAACATTAACCCCACGCTGTGATACCTAACCCTAAACCCAGTGCTGTGAGACCTTACTTTAACCCTAACCTTAACCTCAGCGCTATCTAACGTTAACCTAACTGTAACATGAAAATGCATTTATTACATATTGTCCTCAATTTGTATACCCTGTGTGGAGCAATGGGTAGGGTGCTTGCCTTCAGATATGAACATTGCTGTTTAGAAACACAGCTCAACCATTTTGGTCTTACACTGCTATATTATTGTGCTGGGGGAGTAGGGTCAGTTCTCCTTCTCCACTATAAATCCCTGTAGATCTAAGGAATGCATTTTCTAAATTTCCCTGTCTCCTGCCATTTTAACCTTGGAGTACATGAGGTCTTGGCCCACACCTGAAGAGAACCAGGCTTGAAAGACCCATTGCTGTCCCTGTCCAAAGTCCTCCTGGTTGTGTTGTAGATCAAGACGATAACTGACGATTTCAGCTGCCACTGTGCTGACTGACACCTCCCCCCTCCCCCGTGTTGTCCCTGTCCATCTGGTCATGCTTCCGACCTGGACTAAGTTTAAATAGACTCTGGACTCAGCCCATATGCATTTATTACAATTTGTACTCTTAATATGTTCAACCGGCACAGCCAGAAGAGAACTGGCCACCCCTCTGAACTTGGGTCCTCTTTAGGTTTCTTCCTAAATTTCGGCCTTCTTAAGTTTTTCCTAGCCATTGCAATTCAACACTACTGTTGTTTGCTCCTTGGGGTTTAAGGCCGGGTGTTTTGTAAAAGCACTTTGTGACAACTGCTGATGTAAGAAGGGCTTTATAAATAAATTTGATTGATTGATAGATTGTTCAAAATACGTTTGTCTGGCGTCCGTATGTTATCATACGCTTTGGTGGCTCATTGTAAAGTAACGTAACATATCATATGAAATCGGGTGACATGGATTTACGTAAAATAGTCTGCGTAGTCTCCTGAGACACCGTGCACTGTTTTAGTTTAAATTATTCTACGACCGGGCATTAATCAGTGATAACGAGGCTCGCTAACGTATATCTGGAGCTAGCCGTTTATCCAGTTGAAAAATTCAACAGCCTACATCATCCGATTAAATCTCAATCACCCCAATGAAAGGTGAAAATGATCTTGCCAATCACAACATTCATATGGCGATATGTGGTACCACAGGCTTCACGTGTTAACTTTGGTGATTCTTACCAAACATATACTTTGTTATGGACCAACAGGATGTTACTCAAAAAACGCACAAATGCATCCGATTTTTAGAATGGGAAACTAGTTACATTGCCCAACTTAGATGTATATTGTTTGTAAGTTTCGATAATTTCTTACCAATAATTATAACGGAAAAGTACTTTTTCCAGCATGTTTTCATATTTAAACAGCGTCACAAGAATTATTTAAAAAACACTTCCGGGTCACGAAAATTTGGAACATTTCAAAATAAAAGAGGCCAACAAAATACATCAAAACTGATATAATTTGAATTTATTCAATGTTTAAGGAAATGTACCTCGCAAAATATTGACAACAATTATTGCTTGATCATATTTAAGAGGAATAAAAAAAAAAACTAGGTATTAAAAAATGTTCCAAGGTCAAAATTCAGACAATGCGAATGACTGAATATGGAATATGTATTGCATCACAGCTCAAAAACGATTGAATGTCGCGCATAGAAGGCAATGTAGAAAATTTTCAGGAGAGTGTGTAGAGTGTGACAAAACCTGTCTAATCATGGGGTATGGCGTGCTACATCTAGCAACACAATATTATCCACACCATGCTAAAAAATCAAGGGGCCCTATGTATTTGCAAATGTTGCTGGCATTTTACTCCGCCCATACCATTGGCCCCAATGTAACTCAATGGATATGAAATACATATTTCCCTATACAGAAAAAAACTGTTCTATACGCTGCGGTGAATGTATTGTATGAAATGTTCAGGAGACTGTATATAATGATTATATGATAAAAAATCAAGGGGCCCTATGTATTTGCAATTATTGATAGCATTTTACTCTGCCCATACCATTGGTAAGTTACTGAGGTAAGTTACTGAGGTAAGCTGTGCTGTGGAGGTGGATGGACACTCTTCCTCATTGTAATTTCCAGCGCTGATCTGTTAGAGAAAAAGAAGGTACATGTTTTATTAAGGTACAAAAATCTCATCGACTGTCAGATGTTATTTCTAAGGTGTGAACCTCAATAGGCCTCTCTGTATCTTCCCTCTCTGTGGCAGCTGACAAGGTGTCTTCATCATCCTCCTGTAATTTTTGTGTTCCACTTTAACTAATTATGACAAATCTGTGGAGTATTAAGAGTACTTACACCTGCATGGAGGTCTGTTATGGCAGAAGGCTTCACCAGACAGATTGCACCATCAATAACTTGTAGAAGATCAATATTAGACAATTAAATTATAACTTTTTCTCTGAAAAGTGAAAATTAGAATTTAGTTTTTACAACAGCCACATCACAATTTTTAAAATATATAACTCTGGGTCATTAATAAAGATTGTGATGCCTGAAGGAGAAGTAAGAACCTGAAGAAGTACCAGCAGTCAACTATAAAAAAATGTACCGCTGTAAGAAAACCAGTGTGCCAAGTTGTTTCAAGGATTAATGGGTGAGCATCCCTGAGCTAACGATGGCAAAATCAGAATCATAAAGAGTTTTATTGCCAAGTAAGTTTCACAACAAACAAGGAATCTGTTCTGACCATTGGTGCAAAAAATGTAGACAAAAGGAATAAGGGAAATTAAACACAAATACGAATAGTGGACTGAGCATAAAAATAAACTAAATAATATATGTAAGGTGCAAGATTTTGTCCAGTTGAGGCAGCTTACCAGACTGTGATGGAGGAGGTCAGCATGGACTCTATAATGGAAGTGTATAGATGCACCATTATAAACTTTGGCAAGTTTAAATTTTTCAGCTGCCGCAGGACGTACATCGTCTGCAGCAGTGAATATTCACAAACTTAGAAAAAAGATGAATTTACAAAAAACATTAACAAGAATAACTAACCTCTTATGTAATAGGTGGACCACACAAACTTTTACTTTTTAAAAATTAATACTCATGCACAGACTCGGCCAGCAATGTTCTGCCATGCTAGCGCATGTTCTTTTGCTGCTGCTATTGTATTGCTTTTTTTCTTGAATATATACTCATATTCTGCATACACATAATCATTAATATTTCTAACTCCACTGGGAGAAGTATGAGGTTTGAGCCCTTTTTTCCTCCAGATACCATGGTGAATCATGTTATCTGTGTTCCATTGGTGAGGGCTTTTTATTTCCACATGCATGTGCTTTACTCAGGGTTAATTGAACTCAGATCTGATTAAGAGTTAGCATGTCACTCTGTTGGAAGGGCAATTGCTGTGATTATGTAGTAGTTAATTATGTTGTTGACACTTCTCACTTCTGTTTTTCACATACAGAGATATGAAAATGTATCATAGAGATATCAAAAGGGGCCTCCATCGCGATCGACCATGCATACTGGAACCTCCCCAAAAAGTATTACAATTTATAATACATTGTCTATAAATTAATTAACTTTTATGTGAAAGTAAATTATGTCAGAGATATTGTACAGAAACTGACCATGAGAATGTATACACTGCAATCCTTACCATGTGGCTTAACAGAAAGTCCCTATTAATGAGAGATGATAGTAGTTTAGACAACTAGGTCCTCCACTGTCTTCACTTAAAAACTTTCATTTATAAGATATCATTAGCCAGCGAGCTATAGTATATACCTAGATACTAACCTCCGTGCAGCACTGCTCTTTGCTTGTGATGTTGTGTAATGAAAGATGTATGTTGAGGAAGAGTAGAAGTGCATTCCACAAAGAGGAGCGTCTGGCCCCATTAAGTCTCCAACACACCCTTGGTGATGTTAATCAGGGGTCCTGCAGAACATTTGCTCCTCTAAAGATCTGGAACACCAGGTGTGGGCCATCAGCCCCACCCTCCTGAGCTCACCTGAAGAGGTGTGAAACACTGAGCAAACTGGAATGTACCTAAATGCATTATATTGTGTACATTTATCTGCAGTGTTTGGATTTCCTCTGTTTCCCATTGAAATTATGATTATCTGGCAGATCGAGGAAACTCAAGAAAGTCATTTAGGGTAGATGCATATATTTATATATTTATTTGTCAACAGATCTGGGTCATTCTAGCTGTGCCAGTGGTTCCACCTTGCTCAGAACCATCAAAGGAACGGAGGAGAGTTGGGACAGTTATAGTACCAGAATAGAAACATGTCAAGGATGTCTGGTTTGCATTAACTGAGAGAGAGTCCTAATGTATAGAATCTAATGAAACACATTTCAAGCCAGTTCCTAATGATGAGGTGGGCCATAATGTACACAATAACTAAGGACAGACATATTGTCTAGCAGCCAGTGGAGATTAACTCATATCACCCATAAAGGGCTGAATAGTCTGATATGCTTTATTGTACTGTAGGGGTTATGGATCAAACTTTGCAAGGACATTGTATAAATGTTTGTCCTTGTTGCATGTCTGACAACAACTGGTGCCAACGTCCAGTCCATTCGATAATTTAGCATTGTTAAGTGGGACAGTTCCTGTCCTTTGTGTTCATTGTGTTTGCCAGGGTAAAGCAATGCTAATGACTATTTGGGGGTGTGTTTTAGATGTCTGATTTTAAGAAAAATAGCCATGTCTCCAAGAAGTTATTTGAGTTTGTCATCGTTAAAGAGACTGTGGAAAATGGAAAATGTTCACAATTTATTATAAAAGAAACTTAACAGTCGTTCATATAACCGTTGATTACTTCAAGTTTAATTTTGTGGATCAACAATTATCAAAAAACAATAGTGTAATTACAGAGACCTTTTTATATCCCCCTTGTCAGCTCCCAAAATATTATCTCCTATGCCCAAGACAAGTATAAGAAAACAAGTCATCATACTAATAGGAAAACAAGACAGAACCCTACACTGTCATGGCAACCATAGTTCTAGGTCAGAGTTAATAGACCCCCTTTTCTCTGTCTTGTCTGAATGGAAGAAACAGAGACAAAGGCAACTTCACCTTGGAGCCATCTGTAGTTTGGCCATAGATAACAAAGGTTGAGGCCCTGGTGCCTTCAGTTGTGGCCAAAATCACTTCTAAGAACAGGGCATGATGACCTTGGTCTTCTCCTATCCGTGGCATCCATGAACTGTCTATAGCAAATTCAGGCCTGGTCTAAAACCGTCAATTTATTACACTGGGTTTTGCATAGTGGTTAAACAGGTTTCTTGTGTACTTGTGTAATTGGGCTGTGCTCTGCTCGCAAACTCTTTCAGGGTGGTTGTGGTTGGTGGGTGTCCCTTTGGTTGATGCTTGGCAATGTGAGTGGATTGTTTTCCTGGCTGTTGGGCCCTGTCCGGGGCCTCCCCCTGATAGAGGCACAGTGTCACTGGACCCCCTGTCTCAGCCCTATATTATTGTGTTGGGGGAGTAGTGTCATTCTCCATAAATCCTTGTACATCTAAAGAATGCAAGTACAGGGCAGTAGGAGTACCGGTCAGTATGAATACATGGCAGTATGAGTACAGGGCATTAAAAGTACAGGGCATTATTAGTGAATAAGAGAAAAATGATTGTTATGTCAAATGGTTTTAGCTTTGCTTTTCACAACAACGGATGTTCCTAAAATGAAATATTTAAATTATGGCTAAACCTGTAATATTGGCTGTATTGTGTGTATATTTAATAAAGAGCATCAAAAAGAACAATTGATTGTGTTTTTGTTGAAAAGCATCATTTTAGAATCATTAAATGATTGTGAATCTGGAAAACCATTAAACTGATTAGAAGCCAGCAGAGATGACCTACAGTAGTAGTTTTTAGATTAGATTCAACTTTATTGAACAGTACATATAGAGTACAATGGAATGCAGTTTATCTAACCAGAAGTGCAAATAGAGGGCAGGAAATGTACAAGTATTAAGTATATGTAAATTACAAGTGGAATGTATAGATGAGCAATTTATGCAAATACATTACATATGGAAATTCTACATGTGCAGTGGAAAATTCACACATTTACATAATATTTACATGTATTATGTATAATGTATGTACAAGCGGGCTAAATAGTTGTGTGGATACAAGTGGCAATTCTCAATGGCATTCTGGATTTGCAGTCGAAGCAAATTGAAGGAGTAGGGTGGCATGTGCAACTGAAATGCAGGGATAGCAGTAATGAGGTTCCCGAGGTAGACATGTATGTAGCAATTGAAAATGCAAGTACAGTGGCACTTACAAATGTGCAATGAGGGGAAGTTTAAGGTGCAATTGAGCATGTGCAAATGAAATACAGGAATAGCAGCAATGACACGTAACTGCAGACAACTGAAAACATCCTTATCGGACTTGTAAGGCAGTGACAGAGTCCATGTTATGTATAGATAGCAAAAGACCATCTGTTTATTCATACACAGGAAGTCATGTTCTTTCAAAGCGCGACAGTAAGTAGCCAATGGGTTTACAGTAATTCTGTCCACTATGTCTATAAAGCTGAGGTACAACCGGAAGTTTCTTTGAGATTAAGTGAGATGAGCTCGAGTTTGTAAGAACGAGTATCGAGCCTGTAACATTAGGAACAATCGACTATCAAATGCTTCAATAAATAATTGAATAACTCTCTCCCTTGACAACCGCGTACGCGATAATTTCAAACACTATATGAAACGGCTGATTTCTAACAGTAGTTTTTCTGTTTCTGAGTTTTGAAATCTGACAACAGAACAATGTTATACACACCTATTTAGGAAGTCATGGAAAAAGGGGGGTGCAGTTTTATTTGAATTACAATCACACCCAACTTGGTGTTGGTTTTGAGGCAGGTGCTAATGAGTAGCCAGGCGCTAATCACTCATTGATTGAATGAATGACCTCAATGGATGAATGGAAGAAACCCCCACATTACAGATCAGAATTTGAGCATGAATGCACTTTAAAATGAGGATGAAGAGATATGCTGATGAAAAATATGTCAGCAGCAAGTCCCAAATCATGTTTTACCTTTAGGCTTAGCAATCAAATCTAATTCGTAAGATGTATGTTTTATGCGGAAACAATCTCAAATGTAGCTTAATCTGTCTAATTTTCTCTAAGTGTTATACCAGAGATTAAGCTTGTAATTCATCACATGTATTACTTTAAATAATTATTTATAATGAAACGGCAAGTGCACACAGAACAAGACCAATGAAAGCTGTGTGCAATGCAACCTTTTTGTTTGCTGGGTTGCTCACACAAACCCCTGAAGCTGTATGCTGACTATGGGTCAGAAGAATAAAGATTGAACACATGAGATCAATGCATGTGTAAATGCATGGGTAACAATAGAATTCAATCAAAAATATTTTCTGTATTTAATTGAAAAAGTCCATTTCTTTATTTATGTAGGCTATTGTAAATCATCCTTTTACTTTGCTGTTTTACTAAACTTTATTTTCTTAACATTATTTGGCAATTCTGTCTCAATATCATTCTCTACTTATAACCCAAGTACTCCTTCCCAATTAACCATTCTCTAAAACTGTTAATGAATTGCCAGACTCCTAATAAAAGCCACAACCTACTAACTAATGAGTTATGGATATGAATTTCATGTACAGTATAGCGTGTTGCATTGGGGGTTAAAGAGAGACTAGAATATATAGTTTTGCGGGATGTAGCATACAGTGCCCCATGATTTCACATTATATTTTTGTAACTTTACAAATTCTTGAGTACTTTGTACAATACATTCACTGCGGCACTAAATAGTCTTTCCGCAAAAAGTATCCCTTGCAGGCTATGTTACAGCGGGGAATGGAAAATATAGTCTACAACAACGACATCAAAATAGGATTTTTTATATTAGACATTCTCTAAATATCTTAAGCTCTAACCATTTCTCAGTGTGCTCCACCTTACAGTATTCTTTAACGTATCTAAAGTCTTGTTTAAATAATAATTTTGTTTTTCGTTTGTACACTGTTTAAAGAAATTAGGGGACCACTTGAGTCACATATCGGGTCTCGATGAAGGAAATATATTAAAGATAAAAAAAATCTTTACTGAACATTGTGTAATTTGTTGAGAAGAAAATGAAGTAACAATGGTCAAATGAAACAAAAATCACCAACCGATTGAGGGCTGGATTCAAACTCACACTGAAAATCAAAGAAAACAGTTGAAATCACAGGCTATTCCAACTTGCATGAATTTCATCACGGCAGCTCATAATGTGACTCAGTAGTGTGTATGGCCCCCACGTGCCTGTATGCACTCCCGACAACGTCTGGGCATGCTCCTGATGAGATGATGGATGGTGTCCTGGGGGATCTCCTTCCAGACCTGGATCAGGGCATCAGTGAGCTCCTGGACAGTACTTGGCAGCACCTACTTGGATGCACTTATAATGCTGGGTTTTGAGAACAGGTCCCAATAGAGGATGTCGGGCCTTCATGCCACCCTCATTCAGACAGTTTGGTCAGAAACATGCACACCAGTAGCCCTCTGGAGGTACATTTGTAGGGCTTTAGCAGTGCTCCTCCTCTTCTTCCTCGCACAAAAGAGCAGGCACCGGTCCTGCTGCTGGGTTGATTCCCTTCTACGGCCCGGTCCAGCTCTCCTCGTGTAACGGTCTGTTTCCTGGTATCTCCTCCAAGGTCTTGAGACTGTACTGGAAGACACAGCAATCCTTCTTGCAACAGCACATATGAATGTGCCATCCTGGAGGAGCTGGACTACCTGTGCAACCTGAATGGGTTGCAGGTACCACTACATGCTACCAGTAGTGCCAAGGACACTAGCAAAACGCAAAACTAGAGAAGAATCAGTCAGGAAGGATAAGCAGATAGCAGTTGTCTGTGGCCACCACCTTCATAACCATTCCCTTGTTGGGGGTGGTCTTACTGTTGCCTCTCCATTGCACCTGTTAGCAATTTCATTTGCACCAAAACAGGTGACATTGATTCACAATCGCTTATGCTTTCTAACTGGACAGATTGATCTCCCTGAAGTTTAATTGACTTGGTGTTATACTGTGCTGATAACGTGTTCCCTTAATTGTTTTAAACAGTGGAATTTGTAAACGACACAGTAGCAACTTGGTGTTATACTGTGATGATACTCCTAGACAATGTTGTGTCCTTTTGGAACCACTATTCTACTTGAGCTCTCTCTACTTGAGAGCTCCAGTTGGCAATTTGGGTGGCTAAGAAAGTGCTCCTGGCTATACCCTCTATTTTCCCCCATGAACTGACATTTTATATACAGTGGGGAGAACAAGTATTTGATACACTGCTGATTTTGCAGGTTTTCCTACTTACAAAGCATGTAGAGGTCTGTAATTTTTATCATAGGTACACTTCAATTTTGAGAGACGGAATCTAAAACAAAAATCCAGAAAATCACATTGTATGATTTTTAAATAATTAATTAGCAATATTGCATGACAAAAGTATTTGATCACCTACCAACCAGTAAGAATTCCGGCTCTCACAGACCTGTTAGTTTTTCTTTTAGAAGCCCTCGTGTTCTCCACTCATTACCTGTATTAACTGCACCTGTTTGAACTCGTTACCTGCATAAAAAACACCTGTCCACACACTCAATCAAACAGACTCCAACCTCTCTACAATGGTCAAGGCCAGAGAGTTGTGTAAGGACATCAGGGATAAAATTGTAGACCTGCACAAGGCTGGGATGGGCTACAGGACAATAGGCAAGCAGCTTGGTGAGAAGGCAACAACTGTTGGCGCAATTATTAGAAAATGGAAGAAGTTCAAGATGACGGTCAATCTCCCTCGGTCTGGGGCTCTATGCAAGATCTCACATCGTGGGGCATCAATGATCATGAGGAAGGTGAGGGATCAGCACAGAACCACATGGCAGGACCTGGTCAATGACCTGAAGAGAGATGGGACCACAGTCTCAAAGAAAACCATTAGTAACACACTATGCCGTCATGGATTAAAATCCTGCAGCGCACGCAAGATCCCCCTGCTCAAGCCAGCGCATGTCCAGGCCCGTCTGAAGTTTGCCAATGACCATCTGGATGATCCAGAGGAGGAATGGGAGAAGGTCATATGGTCTGATGAGACAAAAATAGAGCTTTTTGGTCTAAACTCCACTCGCCGTGTTTGGAGGAAGAAGGATGAGTACAACCCCAAGAACACCATCCCAACCGTGAAGCATGGAGTTGGAAACATCATGCTTTTCTGCAAAGGGGACAGGACGACTGCACCATATTGAGGGGAGGATGGATGGGGCCATGTATCGCGAGATCTTGGCCAACAACCTCCTTCCCTCATTAAGAGCATTGAAGATGGGTCGTGACTGGGTCTTCCAGCATGACAACGACCCAAAACACACAGCCAGGGCAACTAGAGTGGCTCCATAAGAAGCATCTCAAGGTCCTGGAGTGGCCTAGCCAGTCTCCAGACCTGAACCCAATAGAAAATCTTTGGAGGGAGCTGAAAGTCCGTATTGCCCAGCGACAGCCCCGAAACCTGAAGGATCTGGAGAAGGGACGTATGGAGGAGTGGGCCAAGATCCCTGCTGCAGTGTGTGCAAACCTGGTCAAGAACTACAGGAAACGTATGATCTCTGCAAAAAAAAAAGGTTTCTGTACCAAATATTAAGTTCTGCTTTTCTGATGTATCAAATAGTTATGTCATGCAATAAAATGCAAATTAATTATTTAAAAATCATACAATGTGATTGTCTGGATTTTTGTTTAAGATTACATCTCTCACAGTTGAAGTGTACCTATGATAAAAATGACAGACCGCTACATGCTTTGTAAGTAGGAAAACCTGCAAAATCAGCAAATACTTGTTCTCCCCACTGTAGATTCTTTATACCCTAGTGAGTTATTCTCAAATATCATTTTCCACCTCACAACATCTAGGTTTTTTGTTATAAGGCAATATAGGCTACAATCCGGTGTGTATTGTCTGTTTACAGTATTTTCCAATATTGTTCTTAATTCTTTTAATGTGTATGTATAAAATTGTCATTCTGAGTGGTTGTCCATGGTGAAATGGTCATTCTGAATGGTTGTCCAAAATTATAATACAGAAATCAACCTGAGAAGAGCTCTAATCAGCTAATTAAATCCCTGAGCCTTCAGTCTCTCAGTCTGGTTCAGTACACACAACCACAATCATGGGGAAGACTGCTGACTTGACAGTTGTCCAGAAGACACTCATTGACACCCTCCATGAGGAGGGTAAGCCACAGAAGGTCATTGCTGAAAGGGCTGGCTGTTTGCAGAGTGCTGTATCAAAGCATATCCATGGAAAGTTGACTAGAAAGGAAAAGTTTGGAAGGAAAAGGTGCACAAGAAACAGGGATGACCACAGCCTTGACAAGGAGAGGACAGAGGCTGGCGTCAGTGCATCAAGAGCCGCCAAGCACAAACGTGTCCAGGAAATGGGCTAAAAATGTCACATTCCTAGTGTCAAGCCACTCCTGAATCAGAGACAATGCCAGAATTGTCGTACAAACTAGACCGTTGCTCAGTGTTCCAAAATTCTCTCTTCAGTAAATGAGAGGCACAGAATCCAAGTTGCCACAGAATCCAAGTTGCTTGTGAAGTTTCCACAGTCAGTGATGATTTTGGGTGGCATGTCATCTGCTGGTGTTGGTCCAATGTGTTTTATCAACTCCAGAGTCAATGCAGCCATCTACCAGGAGATTTAAGAGCACTTGCTGATTTCCTTTTCCAGCCAAACTTGGCACCTGCGCACAGTGCCAAAACGACTGGTAACTGGTTTGATGCCCATTGTATTACTGTGCTTGATTGGCCAGCCGACTTGCCTGACCTGAACCACATTAGAGAATCTATGGGGTATTGTCAAGAGGAAAATGAGATACACCAGACCCCACTACACAGACAAGTTGAAGGCCGCTATCAATGCAACCTGGGCTTCCATAACACCTCAGCAGTGCCACAGGCTGATTGCCTCCATGCCACACCGCATTGATGCAGTAAATTGTACAAAAGGAGCCCAGACCAAGTATTAAGTGCATAAGTTAACATACATAGGAAAACTTTGCTGGCGTTTTGAGTTAATTAGTAGATTAGAGCTCATCCCCAGGTCATCATTTCTGTATTTCTGCTATACATTTTTTATTCTAATATTTAGAGATACATGCCGTAGCTACAGCTATAGCTACAGTAGCAGCTCTCATTTTTTGTGTATCTGTTGAAAACAACAATACATCGCTGAACCCAGAGATATAACGCAGGATTGTTTCCATACTTGTAAAAGTCCAGGGGGCTCTATCGAAAAGGTGGCACACACTACTTCGGAAGGTGGCGTCATGAGCAATCGATATAAACAAGTTCATGCAACAAAATAATGAAGCATCTTGAGTCTTCTTTCGATATACCTCTGAAAAGTGTACTCAAGACCAACATGAACTGTACCGCTGTCATTGACACACCTTCGAATGTGAATTTAACTAACCATAACTCAGCTGATCAGACAATCAGGCCAGTCCATCTTGGTTGGAGAGTCGACCATTACCCATTGTTTATACCAAATGCCTAATGTTATCAAAACTGAAAAAGTGGGCCCATGAAACAAATGAAATTATATTGAAATTATATATACTTTATGTTTGACCAGCCCCCTCAGGCATGTGCCAGAATTGCCAGATGGGCAATCTGCCCACGGTCATAATACATGCAAAATATATGAAATACCATCTCATGCTGTGAAACTAACTGTGTTTTTAAAATTTGACATTTTTTACTCATAGTTTCATGATATAGAGTAAGGCCTTGATGGCTGAATAATGAATGACTAAAAAAATTCACTACTATACTACGTGAAAGTAAAATTTCAGATTGGGCTTTTAGATCCCAGGCCAGATCGTACACCTCCAGCAAGCAGTGGTCAATACTTAATACTTGTACATTTTCTGCCTTCATTGCACATTTAGTATTGTTATTTGTACCACATTTGCCTTCATTGCATATCTGTACATTCCACTTGTAATAAACATATATACATTTGTAAATTATATACTTACTACTAGAACATTTTCTGCACTCTTCGATTTGCACTTCTGGTTAGATATTAACTGCATTTCATTGTATTGTACTACAGACTAAAGATTCAAGAGCCTACAGCATCCAATTAGATACCAATCACACTGAAATGTGGAAATCATCAAACCAATCACACCATTGAAATGTGGAAATCATCAAACCAATCTCACCATTGAAATGTGGAAATCATCAAACCAATCACACCATGTGCGGTACCAAAGATGGTATGTTATGTTACAATGGTAATGGTGAAGTGTACCGTGTTTGGAAGGACCAACAGTATCTTACTTCAAATTGCTCTTTCAAACATATGTTTCAGCATTTCGAAAACTGATTTGTTTGAAGCAAATGAACTATGGGGTTGTTTTGAAATAAAGCGCTGGGAGAATGAGATGCCATTGTGCAGCCATATTATTTTCTTTCCTTAACTTGCCCAGTTAAACACATGAAACAATCATCAGTAACATCTGGGTGTCCGCACTGTGTTTTTACTCTATACAGTAATGAGACAAAACACTAACTAATACTCTGCTCCAAAAAATATATGGAACACGTTATAACACCAATTAAACTTCAGGGATATTAATCTGTCCAGTCAGATAGTTTAAGCGATTGTGTAGCAATTTCACCTGTTTTGGTGCAAATGAAAGTGACAACAGGTGCACTGGAGAGGCAACAGCAAGACAACCTCCATAAATGGAATGGCCACAGAATCAGTCCTTCCTGACTGATTCTTCTCTAGTTTAGCATTTTGCTAGTGTCCTTGTCACTACTGGTAGCATGAGGCAGTACCTGTAGCCCATTCAAGTTGCACAGGTAGTCCAGCTCCTTCAGGATGGCACACCCATACGTTCCGTCGCAAGGTTTGCTGTGTCTCCCAGTACAGTCTGAAGAGCATGGAAGAGATACCAGGAGACGGGACGTTACACAAGGAAGGCTGGACGTAGAAGGGCATCAACCCAGTAGCAGGACCGGTATCTGCTCCATTGTGTGAACAGGAGGTGAGCCCTACAATACGACCTCAAGTGGGCTACTGGTCTGCTTGTTTCTGACCAAACTGTCAGAAACAGACTACATGAGGGTGGCTAGTGGAACTTGTGCTCACAGCCCAGCACTGTGCTGTCTAGCCTTCCTTGTGTAATGGCCTGTCTCCTGTTATCTCCTACATGCTGTTGAGACTGTACTGGAAGACACAGCAAACCTTCTTGTGACGGCACGTATGGATGTGTCACCCTGGAGGAGCTGGACTGCCTGTGCAACCTGAATGGCCTGCAGGTACTGCCTCATGCTACCAGTAGTGACAAGGACACTAGCAAAACGCAAAACTAGAAAAGAATCAATTATGAAGGATTAGGAGAGAGTAATTGTCTGTGACCACCACCTGCAAAACCATTCCCTTTTTGGGGGTTGTCTTGCTGTTGCCTCTCCAGTGCACCTGTTGTCACGTTCATTTGCACCAAAACAGGTGACATTGATTCACAATCACATATGCTTCCTAACTAGACAGATTGATATCCCTGAAGATTAACTGACTTTATGTTACACTGTGATGATGACCTGTTCCTCTAATTTTTTTGAACAATGTATAACATCACAATTTAAAAAAGAAAGTAATGAATGTCTATAGATTCATAGGGGAAAGCGTCTGATAGGAGCAGTTAATTTTAGCAACAAAGTAAAGTTGAGGTCCAACGGTTCCCCACTGCAGTCTAATTACAGCTTCTCATTGGCATTAATGTACACAAAGAAACAAACAAAATACCACTGTAAACGTTTCCATTGACGTTGTGAATGATCTCGGCTTGATGTTGGCCTTCTTGCTTGAATGATTTCTGCCTGCCAACAGTATGAAAGTCTGGATGGCAGGAGTCTTTTGGATCAGTGGTTCTTGCAGTCCCATTCTCATCCA
>JACXGI010014811.1:0-12872 GCA_016801175.1 Esox masquinongy | reverse complement strand
GTTGACTCTGTGACATCACAACAGTTCTTGTTGTTCTTGAAGTCAAGGGGCAGTCGGCACTCATCCAGACCATCAAAGATGAACAGAACTTTGTATTTGTTGTAGTTAGAGATTCCTGCTTTTTTGGTTTCAATTGAGAAATGGTTGATGAGTTGAATCAAACTGAGTTCTTTCTTTTTCATTAAATTCAGCTCCCTGAAAGGGAGGAAAAATGCAAATTGGACATCCTGATTGGCTTTTCCTTCAGCCCAGTCCAGAATGAACTTTTGCACAGAGACTGTTTTACCAATTCCAGCGACTCCCTTTGTCAGCACTGTTCTGATACATATGTCTTCTCCAGGTATGGGTTTGAAGATGTCGTTACATTTGATTGCTGTCTCTGGTCTTGCTTGTTTCCTGGTTGTTGTCTCAATCTGTCTCACCTCATGTTCATTATTGACTCCATCACTTCCACCCTCTGTGATGTAGAGCTCTGTGTAGATCTTATTGAGAAGTGTTGGGTTCCCTTGAGTAGCGATACCTTCAAATAAGCATTGAAACTTCTTCTTCAGGTTAAATTTGAGATCATGTTGGCAAATCACGGCAAGCTCATCTGAATGAAGAAATTACACAGATTATATTAATGATGTCTCTTTAAATGCCTACAGTATTGTATGAAATAATAAATGATACAGAGAATATGAATGTTCCTTTAAAGAATGACAGTATTGTAATATATCTGTCCCTTCTCTTTCTTCTTTGTTAAGTTCTTCAATACAGAAGAGGTTATGCATTGTCTCAAAGTCACTATAATATGATTTGGGACATTCAACAGCAAAGTCAGACAACTCTTACTTTTCTCCAGTGTGTCAGCAAGCTCCTTTTGGTTCATGTTCCTCAGGACATGCAGTGTGATCTTCAGAGCCCCCTCTTTGGCACTCCTCTCCAGCTTTTCATCTTCAGGGTCCACACCTTCCTCATCTTCCCTCTGACTCTCAAATCCTTCTGGGAGATCTGAACTCAGCATTGTCTTGAACCTCTTTAACTCTTTCTTCACAAATGTAATGATATTCTGTTCTAGTAACTAAAAGAGGCAGAGTGAAGATGTTCTAATTAGACAGAATTAAGGTTAATTAAATATCACTACAATATTAACAAATTCATGAAAGATTGACAGATTAACTTGACTTGAGGTAAACAGAAACAAATGTACATAACAGGACCACATACACAGAATATAGAGGACAGGTCTGTTTGATGACTCTGGACTGATTGACCACTGAGAATCTCAGACTCTGATCTCTCCTGTTGGTGTCTGTGGACAAAACATGACATTACATTCACACTTTCAGAGTGCGTACAGAGTGCATACAATTGTGCGTATTGTGCTTGCAATTACAGGACTAACAATTTTTTTTTTTCAAATATTAAATAAATACTACTATTCACAATCCAACATTGACTATTGTAGCTCTGGAATAGAAACACATGGGCTCTTAAACTCATTTAACTCAGATTCCACAGCCTTTGTTTAGTAGCCTTGCTCTCTGTCAACTACAGTTTTCCCAGTAATTTCTACACTGCGACCAAAAGCATACACAAAGTGATCAGATGTTCAAGATAACATCCCAGAACCATGAACCATTTCTGTGGAACAAAGCACACATTCCACTTGCTTCACTTCATTTTGCGATTCCAGTTCACTCATGTTGCAAAACACTACACACAACTCTCAATGTGTGAGCACAATTGTCAATGAGAAAACACATGTGCCATTTGTGAGAATGCATGAGTGTCCAGACAATCCTCAGAGTTCTAATGCATCACAACACACTTCAACTGTGCAAACCCAATTAACCAAATTGTTAACCCAGTTCTCCTCGTTCTGTCAAGTAAAGAAAGGGCACACAAGGACCCAGGTTTGTACATTAAAAATGGAGCAACAGAGCAGAAAGGGGAAGAGGTCGGGGAAGTCACAGAGGACGAGGAGGGATTCAATCTGACCAAGAGGCTGTGCCGGGGAAGGAACATTATTGTCCACCGAGCAAGGGTGGAGGTCCCTGGCCAAAGGGGTGGAAACATCACCAAGGGTGGAGGTCCCTGGCCAAAGGGGTGGAAACATCACCAAGGGTGGAGGTCCCTGGCCAAAGGGGTGGAAACATCACCAAGGGTGGAGGTCCCTGGCCAAAGGGGTGGAAACATCACCAAGGGTGGAGGACCCTGGCCAAAGGGGTGGAAACATCACCAAGGGTGGAGGTCCCTAGTCAAAGGGGTGGAAACATCACCATGTGTGCTACTATCAGTCAGCAGGGAGTTGTCCATCGTCATGTCACACTTGGCCCTAACAACACAGCACTCCTTCTGGTGTTCCCTGATGCAATGTATGACCTTTTTTCTCACCCCTAGAAAGACAACCTTGGGCCCCAGGCTCAACAACCAGCTCCAGATCCATATTATTCTCCTTCCACTATATTCCCCCTTCCTCAATCCAATTGAGGATTTTTTCTCAGCTTGGTGATAGGTGTATGATCAGAACCTTCATCAACAAGTGAGTCTTTCCAGGCAATGGAGGAGATCTGCGGCTATATCCCTGCAGAGTCATGCCAAGGATGGATCCGCCACGCTAAGCACTTTTTCCCCTGGTGTTTGTCCAGGGAACACATCAGTTGTGATGTGGATGGAAACATGTGGCCAACTCAGACAGGACAATGCCTGAGGTTACAATTTTTCTTTTCTCTCCATACATGTGTACTGTACAAAACTAACTTTTTGTTGCTTCATGATACACAATTTATATATGTGTTATATATAAATACATTTAGAATTTGTGTGGCCAGGATCAAACTTCATTTAAAATTATGTTCTTCTTTACTGTCTGTGTTGGTGGATTCTTTTTGTTTTTCTTACACGAATCTTCCATTTTGATGAGAGTTCAATTTTTCTACACAGTGTTTTCTTATTGCTCAGTGTGTGCAAAAGATATGATGCATGCATTTGTGATTCTGACCAAATTATTTGATTTTGAGGACTATGTGTATCGTTTTCAGGCCAGAGTTTCATTTTTCCCTGTGTGTGTAAGGTTCTGTAGATGGGACTTTTTATAATAGGCATTGTGTTAACAGTTTTAGGGTATTGGGGTATCGTTCAGAGAATAGTGTGCATTCAATTGGGAAAAACTGTAACTGACTACTAGGCAGGCTAGTGAGAGCAACCGTAGAGAGCGGGTTAAGCAACTACTAGAGTAAGTGGCTCCCTCTTCTGGCTGGTACAAGACAAACACCTCTTGACAATAACTAAAATATACAGCACTTCATCTTCTCCCACATTACTGGTTGACAACAAAGGGAACCCACAACAGGCAGGTAACCTACAAATGAAGATAACAAATGCCCATAATATTGAATATGTATCAATAACAGAAACCAAACTATTTTGACTTTTGTAGCATTATTAATAGAATGCATTTTACCGGCTTAATTTAATGGATCTTAATACCTATGGTAATGTACTTTTTGTTATTTTTCTTAATTGTTAATTACCATGGTACAATGTATAATGCAGGTTAACCATTTCCATGATCCAAATCTATACAATGCTGTAAATGATCCAATAGCACGGTGTTATTAATGGTAGGACCATCATACTTCAAGTCTAAAAACATGATACATTTCCATAATTCAGACTCAACCATGTTATAAGTGGAAGTACCTTAGTAGGACCATAATTCATTTTTATAAGGGTAGACTTTCATAGTAAAAGATTTAAAAAACAGGAAAAGTGATAATGGATGATAAAAACAACACTATTAGAGATGGACAAATGTGAAAATGTTATCTTTACTGTCTTTACTGTCTACTTCTGAGGTTCTTAATGTCATGTATATAAATGTTCTTGTTCAATGTATGTACATTGTAAAGATCTGGTTTGCCTGTAATGTATTTTTCATAAACACTGTTCAGCTGTTGTCTTGGCATCAGATAATGGGAACAAAATAAACAAGAGAAAAATGTTGACAATCACTGACCATGACCCATGAGTTTTTATTACCTTTGATGAGTAGAGAAGTCTCCCTCTCTGAACTTTATAGGTTGATCCATAGACTGGTCACTCTTCATGGACACACAGCTGGGTACAGGAGAGGCTGGTCTCTTTTTATGGTTCCTGGAAATAATACAGTTAAATACAAAGTACAGTGGGGAGAACAAGTATTTGATATACTGCTGATTTTGCAGGTTTTCCTACTTACAAAGAATGTAGAGGTCTGTAATTGTTATCATAGGTACACTTCAACTGTGAGAGACGGAATCTAAAACAAAAATCCAGAAAATCACATTGAATGATTTTTAAATAATTAATTTGCATTTTATTGCATGACGTAAGTATTTGATACATCAGAAAAGCAGAACCTAATATTTGGTAGAGAAACCTTTGTTTGCAATTACAGAGATCATACGTTTCCTGTAGTTCTTGACCAGGTTTGCACACACTGCAGCAGGGATTTTGGCCCACTCCTCCATACAGACCTTATCCAGATCCTTCAGGTTTTGGGCTGTCGCTGGGCAATACGGACTTTCAGCTCCCTCCAAAGATTTTCTATTGGGTTCAGGTCTGGGGACTGGCTAGGCCACTCCAGGACCTTGAGATGCTTCTTACCGAGCCACTCCTTAGTTGCCCTGGCTGTGTGTTTCGGGTTGTTGTCATACTGGAAAACCCAGCCATGACCCATCTTCAATGCTCTTACTGAGGGAAAGAGGTTGTTGGCCAAGATCTCGCGATACATGGCCCCACCCATCCTCCCCTCAATACGGTGCAGTCGTCCTGTCCCCTTTGCAGAAAAGCATCCCCAAAGAATGATGTTTCCACCTCCATGCTTCACGGTTGGGATGGTGTTCTTGGGGTTGTACTCATCCTTCTTCTTCCTCCAAACACGGCGAGTGGAGTTTAGACCAAAAAGCTCTACTTTTGTCTCATCAGACCACATGACCTTCTCCCATTCCTCCTCTGGATCATCCAGATGGTCATTGGCAAACTTCAGACAGGCCTGGACATGCGCTGGCTTGAGCAGGGGGACCTTGCGTGCGCTGCAGGATTTTAATCCATGACGGCGTAGTATGTTACTAATGGTTTTCTTTGAGACTGTGGTCCCAGCTCTCTTCAGGTCATTGACCAGGTCCTGCCGTGTAGTTCTGGGCTGATCCCTCACCTTTCTCATGATCATTGATGCCCCACGAGGTGAGATCTTGCATGGAGCCCCAGACCAAGGGAGATTGACTGTCATCTTGAACTTCTTCCATTTTCTAATAATTGCGCCAACAGTTGTTGCCTTCTCACCAAGCTGCTTGCCTATTGTCCTGTAGCCCATCCCAGCCTTGTGCAGGTTTACAATTTTATCTCTGATGTCCTTACACAGCTCTCTGGTCTTGGCCATTGTGGAGAGGTTGGAGTCTGTTTGATTTAGTGTGTGGACAGGAGTCTTTTATACAGGTAACGAGTTCAAACAGGTGCAGTTAATACAGGTAATGAGTGGAGAACAGGAGGGCTTCTTAGAGAAAAACTAACAGCTCTGTGAGAGACGGAATTCTTACTGGTTGGTAGGTGATCAAATACTTATGTCATGCAATAAAATGCAAATGAATTATTTAAAAATCATAAAATGTGATTTTCTGGATTTTTGTTTTAGATTCCGTCTCTCACAGTTGAAGTGTACCTATGATTAAAATTACAGACCTCTACATGCTTTGTAAGTAGGAAAACCTGCAAAATCGGCAGTGTATCAAATACTTGTTCTCCCCACTGTAGCAGAGTGTTTATGTTCATAGTGGACATTCTTAGTAGTAATTGTTGTATTTGGACACAGTGAGTGCCTCTTTCTGGAGCCTATAATTAATCATGGAGAAGGACCCAGAGTGCTTTGTATATAGTGGACTTAGGAGTGTTTGAACCAACTAAGAATATTTGACTCTTAACTACCATGTTAAAATAAGATTATATTTATTTTGTAATTGAGGATGCACGTTATTTTTGGAAAACATGTACACCAAAAATTATAACACACATGGAATGTGTAAGTTAACAATCTAATTATTATACTAAAATCCCACTGATTTGTAATACACATTTTGAAGGTTTAGTTAAAAATGTAATTAGTACACTAAAACACCCATAGCATCAATATTAAATACAAACCTGCATTTAAAACATCAAAAAACATATACAACAGTACCTAGAACATACCAAAACCCCACCTCTCCCTCTTTCTCACCCTGAATCTCCTGTTTTGAAGTTCAAATGTATGTCCATTGACCTGTCACTCTTCATGGACACACAGCTGGGTACAGGGTACGCTGGTCTCTTCTGCTGGATTACCCTTCAACACAACAGAGGGAAATATTCAGTCACTTTTCTATTCTGACCTCAGATGTGGAAACGCATTCTCAAACCAAATTGTTATAATTTCACCTCTTAGCTTTGGTTTCATGTTCCCCCAAAATACTCATTTTAGAGGCAAACGCCCCCTCCTCCCTCTCCCTAGAAAGACTAATTTTAGAGGCAGTCCCCTCTTCTCTCTCATCTGCTTAGACCTGTAAGCACATAATGGAGAGAAACACACACTTCCTGGATCAAGAGCCATACTGTAAAGACTAGAAGACACCATGTCGGAATCAGTAAAAACTGAAGAATAACAAATATTACAATTATCAAACAAATACCACTCAATAACAAACATGGAATGAAATTATGCTTTGACTTCCCTTTACATAGATTTGACTGAAAATAAAGACCAACTGATTCACTTCATTTTTTTAAAAACGTGGACTGAAACTACACTGAAACAGCAGCAATACACTGATAATGACTTACTCCAAGTGGTCTCTCTCTGCTTTGTTCTTTGATGAATCATTATGAAATTATTTGCCTGAATTTTTTCAGCTAAAATATTAAATGAAAATATTGTACTGCTAAGTCAGATCAAAATGGATCCTGTGTAGGAATTTACTTCCAGCTGCGTTAACTGTACCCTCCTCCAAACATGTATTACATAAGTTAACAGTAGGAGGAGCTGACAGACATTTTATTTCAATATGGCATCTGTTCGCATAATTGGCCATGTGCATGTAATTGTGATGGACGCTGTAGGAGAGAGGAATAACTTCGTGGGAGAGACAAAAAAACTGAGTAAAATAACACCCTAGATATGTTTAGAACTACAAATGAACTTTCTTCTGTCGATTCTTGGGTTTTTTTATGTCACAATTCCTGGACAGTGGACGAGGTGAGTAAGTGACTGAGGCTGTGTGAGTCAAATGCAATGATTTATTTTAGACAAAGAACATTTTTCATTTACATCCCGCCCAGAATGTAAGCCAGGGCGGGATCAGCCAATAGCGGCTTCCCGCATGCGCAATTCATTTGCAGTCTCTGGACGCGGAGGGGTGAACATTCCCTGCTCTGGCTGCAGCTGGGAGAGACTGCTGCGCGAGGACTGGTCTGCCTGTGAGTGCTTTGGGACGGGAGGGGTCCACGGCAGCCCTCTCTGCTCGTTGAGAAGAGTAAGAACGATACGTGCTTTCACGTCAGTCTCCAAAAGTCTCCAATAACACCAGGAAAAGTTTCTAGATTTGTCGCTAGTCGCTTTTTTGAAAGAGTCCTTAGAGGGTCTGAATGTTCGCTAAATATGGCGACAAAGTCGCTAAGTTGGCAACACCACAATAGCTAGCGTGTATCAGCATCATCAGCGTCTTGTGAGCAACATTAAAGAAAAACTTACGGGTCACGAAAATTAGGATTTTTTTAAATAAAAGAGACCAACGTATTACTTCAAAACTGACGTAAATGGAGTTTATTAATTGTTTAAGAAAATATACCTCTCAAAACATTGACAACAATTCATATATGATCATATTTAAGAGTAATTTCTATAAAAAGCGGGTATTAAAACACGTTCCATATTGCCTCATAGCTCAAACTATTGAATATTTCACAGAGAAAGCAATGTAGGAAATGTTCAGGAGAATGTGTAGAGTAAGACAAACCTGTCTAATCATGGGGAATGGTGTGCTACATCTAGCAACACAATATTTTCCACACCCTCTTTTTCCACAATGTAACTCATTGGATATAAAATACATATTGACTCATACAGAAAAAACGATTCTATACGCCGCAGTGAATGTATTGTAGGAAATGTTCAAGAGAGTGGATTGATTGATTATATGCAAAAAAATCAAGGGGCACTGTGTATTTGCAAATGTTGCTGGCATTTTACTCCGCTCATACCACCGGCCACAATGTAACTCAATGGATATAAAATACATATTGACTCATACAGAAAAATATATTCTATACGCCGCAGTGAATGTTTTGTAGGAAATGTTCAAGAGAGTGGATAGAGTAATTATATACAAACAAATCAAGGGGCACTGTGTATTTGCAAATGTTGCTGGCATTTTACTCCTCCCATGTCTTATTGTTGCTACAGAATCTCTAATGTTGCCAGCATGACGCTACTCTAGCTTGTTCTAGCTGGCTAGCTAGATGGCCCTTCTGTGTAATTTATTTTCCAGAGGTTGGCATTCAACACTATTGCTGCATACCGCCACCTACCGTCTGGGACTAAATACTTTTTTCCAACCCGATATCCCTAATCTGAATACAAGCAAACGTTTCAATACTGTATCTGAACCTACCTCAACTAAAATACCTTTTAGTAACTCCACTCCTGCAAGGGCGTAGGAGTAGAGGATTACAGGGGTACATGTCCCCCCCATTGTTATTTATAAGTAATTTCAGCCCCCCCCCCCACAAATAACACAATTTGGCAAAAAATATACAATGAGTACCCCCCAGTATAAACATCACTTCTATACCCTTGCACTCCTGTATCCCTTCTCACATACCCAATCTTAATCTCCCTTTCACATTTTCAACTGTCTCTCCTGTCTGGCCATGATTGCACCGTCTTGATGGATGCTTCCATATCAAATGTAATGTCAACCCACTTATTAATTAGCAATTTAAGAGACTGAATTAAGAAACTGGAATCCATTAAAATACTTTAAGGTACAGGTTTGATTTTATGTGGCTTTGTGAGTATGAAATGTACCTAATAAGATCCTAATATTTTTAAACCAATTCAGGGATTTTAGAGTTCCTTCAAAAAATGAAATGGCATTTATATATTTTTATATTAATAGAATGACAAGTTTTACTAAGTTTTATCCTTTCATATCTTTCCAGAATGTATTAGTGTATGGACAACAAAAAAATAAGTGTATCAATGTTTCAGATTACATGTTATTTCTCTGTCCCAGTTCAGGATGACTTCTACCAACACTCAAGGTGTGTTCAATAATTCCCTCAAATATAGTAAAGATTTTTAGCTATAGTACAATGTTTGTCAACCAATTGAGTTTAAATAAACACTAGCTAAGAACGTGTAATACGTATTGCTAAAAAATATGTAATATCATGAACAACTAACTGCTCATTCTATCTTTACCAAGGCCTTTAGGACCTAGACTACTCTGATGTCACTTAAACGACATTACTGAAGGCTGTTGTTCAAACAATCGTTCATCCATGTTACAATTGTGTCATTCAGACATTATTATTCTTTTAGCAAGAACCATTATAACATCAGAAATCCGGAGCATCCTTGTTGCCTATTATGAACGGGGCATGACCAGAAAATCCTCGTTGTTTGTGGCAGAGGCTGCTGAGGCAGCTGGAATACCAGTGGCTGTTGTGAAGGTGTGAAAACAAAGGAGTGTGTGTTGTTGGGGAATTTGGGTGGAATTTGGTATTGAATGTGTCTGAATTGCTGTGGGATTGTTGGGTTTGTGGTAAAATGGAAAATCTTGATTGGGAGCTAAAAATGCTTTTAGGAGAAAGTGGTGGGGAGAGGACGGCATACACCTATACAATCCATACAGAGGTGTTTGAATGTTCCCTACCTGTATGGAATGCTGTCTGGGTCTTGGGCAAAATTAACTACGTTCCCCGAAGAAAACACTGTCCAAGTATGTTGATTTGTGTTGCGTTTGCAGTGATTGAGGAAAGACAGTTTACAGGGCGTCTTTGCACAGCATGCAGTGGGCATATTGATGGCGCTTGTTTTGGCCTACATAGGTTTTGTAGTCGAATTGTGCAGAAATCTCAATAATCTAATAACATGAGACAATAATCACATCAATTTATTTTGGGGGGAAACATGGTTAGTTGACTCACTTGTTTAGTTTGTCATTTTAATCAAAATACTTTTAAAAATCAAAAATGCCTGGATTATAGGTATAAAATCAGATTTTTTGATTTGATGTGTGAAATGGCGTTATTTAACTCTTTAATTTATGTATGTGTTAACTTTAACACGTAGACCCAAAAAGCATTTCATTTGTGTGATATACTCCCGCCTTGACCACCTCTTAAGA
Organism: Esox masquinongy; assembly: GCA_016801175.1. Classification (NCBI taxonomy): domain Eukaryota; kingdom Metazoa; phylum Chordata; class Actinopteri; order Esociformes; family Esocidae; genus Esox; species Esox masquinongy. The sequence goes on along the minus strand of JACXGI010014811.1, from coordinate 2,466 downwards.
CCCCCAAAAATATTTGTTTTCCTACCTCTGTTATTTGAATATTGTGAGAAAATGATAATTAGATAAAACACTGCAGACCTGTGTAGTGGGATGTATAAATGTTTTGCTTCCTTTAAATAACAGAATTGGATTTGTAATTATAGCCAAAAATCTAGCCACGTAAACAGGTTTCAGTTGTACCCTGTCTGCCTACAACCTGTTTTGTGCAGAGGTGTTAAAAGGAAAAGGTTTTTATTAGCCTCTTAATGTATTATTGCAACAGAAAATGTGACTTATATTCTGATGTGACTTATGGAGATTAGCTGTGTCACTGTATCCCTTTTCTGGGTGAGTCTCTTCTAAAGTAAGAGTGATGTACTATGTGATTTTTGAATCATGTTTGCAGGGGTTGTACTGTAAGATCTTGTGTGGGAGTATAGTTGTAGGTTAAGTAAGTATAGGAGGTGCCAGTTAATGAATACATTGTATATCCGCATGAGCAGTTTCAATTTGATTCTGTATTTATTAATCTAAATGCTCAAGGTAACAGTAAAACCATGACAATATTTTCTTTTAACATTGATACCAGTATAACATTTTCATCTCAAAATGAATGACCTGAAATCCCTTAAAGGCCAATGGGGAAGTTTAGAGGAGAAGGAGAAGAAAAAGTATTTAAAGGAGGCAGAACAGCTAAAAAAACAGATGAACCGATGTCAGAGGAGGTAAGGGTCAAAAAGGTGGAACGTCATATCACGTCCTTTAAAGCCCAGGTCAGAGTAAATTACATTTGAAATAGTAAGGTAACCTAACACTTCTTCTCAGCTCCCACGTTTTAGACAATAATTTGGATTTGTTTCAATTGTAGTTTATTCACCTATTAACAGGTATGACTTAAATGTCCGTTGTAGCTTCAAGGTCAGTGATGGTCCCAGCAACTAAGCACCTATTGGCCTTCATATGAAGGTTCCATCCTGACAATGCTCAATAAAGAACCCTTAAAAGCTAAAACTTAAATTCAAGCAGATTCAGTTTAACATTCACTTTTTTTATGTCCCAAGTTGGCCTTTAAAAGTTCCAACTAAGTGCCTAATAAGTGCGTGCTTCAATGAAGTGTTACCATTTTAGAACCTCACATAAGGTGTTGCAAGGGAGTATGATAAAGAAGTACAATTTCAGAAAATTGTAAACATTATGATACAGCTCTGGAAAAAATTAAGGGACTACTGCAACATGATTTGAGTGAGGTTAAGAAGCTTTGCCCAGCACCGGGTCATCTAATGGTTAGACCAAGGAGAGGCCTACCAGCCACAGTATCTGCCACCCACTGTGAAATTTGGTGGAGGATCGCTAATGATCTGGGGGTGCTTTAACAAAGCTGGAAAAGGCAGATTCGGGTCTGTGAAGGACGCATGAATCAAGCCATGTAAAAGGTTGTCCTGGAAGAACTTGCTTGGACCACCTTTTCATGGCCAGCCCAACCTCCAGGTCTGAACCCCATTGAAAACATTTATCTTCAACTCTTTTGGCATGGTCAATATTTATTTCTTGATTCCAATTACTTTTGAGTTACTACTAGCACTTCTAGCACTGATAATTTTGCAGTGGTTTTGGAATTCTTTCCAGGGCTGTATGTGTCACAAAACGGAGGAATTATTTGTTTCCAGTATAAGAAGTATAATTTCTCATCAAAGACGTAATGTTTTGTGGCCTCTGCCCATGGGGTTTGCTAGGGGCAACGCAAATTAGTACAGCATTGCCAGTGGTAAACGAGCTTGTAGTCAGAAACAATTACCTTGTCACATCAATCTCATGTACCTTGTCCAGGTCGTGCTGTTGGGAGTTCAACCACAAGTTGTACAGTTGGTAAATAGGTTATCCTGTCATATCTACATGACTTAAAGCTTCCATGTTGAAGGAGCATCGTGATAAGAATTGGATGTGCCTGAAGGAAGTATGTGGTGAATACTCAACCGTCCCACACCTGATCGAGGTTACTGACAAGAACGAGACAAGGCCTGAAGAGGAATTGGACATGAGAAATTGGGTTAGGAGAAAAAATTGACAATATTCCCCAAATAAATGTTGTGTTTAGTTTCCACTTGTATGTACAGTGGATATAAAAAGTCTACACACTTAATTCTGTGACCTATAATGTGAAAAATAAAAACCTTACAATAACCTGGTTGCATGAGTGTGCACCCTCTTATAACTGGGAATGTGGCTGTGTTCAGAATTAACCAATCACATTCAAACTCATGTTAAATAGAAGTCATTACACACCTGCGATCATTTAAAGTGACTGATTAATCACAAATAAAGTTCAGCTGTTCTAGTAGGATTTTCCTGACATTTTCTTAGTTGCATCTCAGAGCAAAAGCCATGGTCCGCAGAGAGCTTCCAAAGCATCAGAGGGATCTCATTGTTGAAAGATATCAGTCAGGAGAAGGGTACAAAAGAATTTCCAAAGCATTAGATATACCATGG
>JACXGI010014810.1:0-12063 GCA_016801175.1 Esox masquinongy | reverse complement strand
CCCATCCGAACCACCTGGGGTCTGACCAACTGGCAGTCAGGGATCCACCTGCACTGGGCCTAGTCAAGGCCCAGATCCCTGAGCATTATTTAATTCAGTCCAAAGTATGAGTATTCATTCAGTCCAGATGAGAGACTGCAGAGTGAAGGGTGAGGGCGATGGAGTCTCCTGTAGACAGGTTTGGTCTGTAAGCAAACTGTAGTGGATCCAAAGCTGAGGGCAGGGAGGTGATGATGTGCGCTTTAACTAACCGCTCAAAGCCCTTCATGGGCTGGGGCATTAGCACGGCAGGGCAGTGGTTGTCTCTGAATGGTTCCAGGAACGTGTTGTGAGTTTAGTGTTATTTGAGTACCCAGACCTCAACTCAACAGCGTCTTAGGGATGAGATGGACCAGTCTGTCCATGGTGGGAATTTACCACTGTCCAATCAGCTGTTAAAGCGTGGTGTCATCGTGCCAGCTTGGACCGACTTCCCGGTAGAAAGTTTTTTTTTGACACCTTGTAGAGGCCATGCGCCGAAGAATTCTGACCATTCTGGAGGCAAAGGGGCGGTCTGATGGTTTCTAGATGGGTGTAGCCAATAAACCGTCCCCTTGAGTGCGGGGTCTGGTAGTGTGGGGGGTCTTTTGGATGCTGCTGTAGATTTGTGTCCAACAGCAGGTTTTTGAAGTCTGGGGCATCTCTGGCATGCAGTCTCATTTGCTCATTAGTGGTCAAAGCTATTAGTCTAGGTGCAACACTGAGATGGGTTCTCAAAGTAATCATATCACTTTAACAATGTCTAAAAATATTTATACTGACTCACCCCCAAAAAACTTGATTAATTATCCAATGGAATATAGTTTGCTCGGGGGAAGAAAAGTTGGTGCAAAAACATATTTGCTCCTCCTATTTCACTTTGCACCATAGCCAGTTGTAGGCTACGGCAAACCAGCTGTTTGGCTGTCAGATCACGACTACCTGCAGGCGTTTCTGATTAATAAATATCGGCGTGCAGGTCGAAAGTTACACAGAAATTAAACCCGACCGTGGGCCCAAAATAAGTCACGTCCTCTCATAGCAAAAGAGAAATCATCGTTGCTAATCATGTCATCTTACCGGAGAAATCTGCAGCAACATGTTGGAATGCCAAATTGTATCCTACTAAATCATGGCTGTGTAGGAGAAGGTGGCGCCTTCTGAGCACCGTGGTATGTCAGCCACATTGGCCAAATATTATTCCGGAGTTAATCACTGGAGGATGACGGAGAAGCCAACACGAATGCGAAATACACACGTCGAGAGGGGAATTAACATACACACATACACTCATGGAAATATTCATGAGAACAAATAGGCGCGCGCTAACAGGCCGATGAATGGGCAGACAGACCGGAAGGGTCGACATGTTGCTAATTGCATTTGATGAAATGAAGACCACAGCTTCACTTCATACTGAGTTATGATGGGTTCGAGCCATGAGCCTGTTTACCTTCCAATTTCCATCTTTCAACATTTCCGGGACAGGAAAGTAATCACAACGTTCATTTTTTTTCCCTTTGGATAATAATTTTAGGAAATAGAAACTGTCATGGTATGAAATAAATCTAAGATTTAAAAAGTGTGAATCTCCCTAATAAGAGCAGACAAAGTTCCTGGCTCTGTTCACAGTTCAGTTATCCCCCCCAAGTTGTCATTCCCCCTTTGCTCTTTTCTCTCCTTTCCATTTTCCTTCGGGGTGTCATTACAGAAACCGTGATAACTGACACATGCCGAGTGTCTCCCTTGATTTCAGTGTAAAAATAACACCAGCGTTGGCCTTTGTTGCAGCTACGAGAAGTGCAGAAATGGTCTTTGATATTGGGAATACTGTTTTACCTCCCATCTCTCACTTCTGCCGATCTGCCTGCCTGTCTCTTATTTCTCCACTTTCTTTAGTCTGTGTACCTCTCCTCTGCGTTTTAGCACCTAGTCCTAAATAACTTGATAGTTTAGGCCAAATTAGTTTTCCTTCCTCTAGGAGGTTAATATACAGTATGAAGAGGCTCTTAAGAGCAAGTGTCCCAAAATGTAAGCACATAAGAAGTTAAGCTGTTTGAAATCCTAAATATTTCTTTCAGAGATTGTCAGTGACCCAGAAATAATAGAGGTACGTAATTACAACTTTGTTGGGTTAGCCACAGGAAACCAGGAGTGTAATTTAGTCAAGGCACATTTTCCCAGAGACACAGATGGACCGGTTAGTTGTTACTTCTCTTGCTGGCTTTCAGGAAACGACAGCCCAAGCTCTGCATCAGAACCAAACGCCACCAAATGAAAATCTTTATTTGCGTGAGCTGGCTGGATCGCTACCCCTAGCTTGCTGGCTTTAGTCTAATTATGCTTGTGCCTCCACAAATGTCTCTTTCACAGTCATGGCCTCTAGGCAACTCAAGTGAGGGAGGAGAAGGAGGATGGGTTGAAAAAGCAAATCTGCTTTCCCATCAGCGCCTAATGATTGTGGCTATTAGGAGCTAACCTCTATGCTTGTGTTACCCGTGGCTGGGCTGTAGGGATGGCAGAGATCCTGTTTTTGTCAAGTCCTTCCATCCGAGGCAGGGTTTAATTTCCTTAAGTATAATTTACTTCATCATCTTGACAGCTCTGCCCATCAAAAGCCTTTTTAATACAACTAATGTTTCTTTTGCAATATCGATATGAAGTTTTATGAGATTGCATATTTTACACTACAGCAGTTCTGTTGGCCAATAATTCTGTCCATTTTTGTGTTGAGTTTCTGTTTCTATATGGAACATTTGTACCGGTTATGTTGTTATATGAACAGATTACAAATGACAAGTATTCATTCACCTGACTGTCATGAACTCATAGAGGACACGTTAACATTTAACTCTCTTTTTCTCTCAAGGTCACCCAGGAGGAAGGGGAGTTTATGGTGACATTTCCGTATGGCTACCACGCCGGTTTCAATCATGGTTTCAACTGCGCCGAGTCCACCAACTTTGCCACCCTGCGCTGGATCGACTACGGCAAGATGGCCACGTTGGTGAGTCATGCAGACTAATGGATGGCTGGGCTCCAGACTGGGATCAAATGGTCACATTATGCCTCCCTTTTCCTTGGCTTTTTGACTTACATTTTTAATTGGTTGCGTCGGTGCGCCCTTCAGAAACAAACCTCTTTTTGTCATTTTTTCTGTGTTTCACAAGTTGATCGAACCGTATTGTGACTCAGTCTTGTCCTGATATCAAACCCTACTTGAATCTGTTTTACGAGTTGTGTGTCTGGGCCTCTCCCTCCCCACACTGCACAGTGACAATTTGAATTTATTTGAAGGAAGCAGCAAAAGATGAAATTCAGTGAGCGAGGATGCCAACACGGTAGTGGAATTCCACATGCCTGTGATACGCCGTTTACAAAGTTCACATGAAAAGTTGTTCAACAAAATATGAGCTCCCTCTCAGTCCCATGTTTGCTAAAGACTCAACATGCACTCGGTTTAATGGCATGGTAGGTGCCTTTTGCCCAATGTACTGACACGTTTCCCAAGACTAATGTACAGCCAGATCATAAGGTAGGAGAAACCTGTCAGTGGCCTTATTATTATTACTAGTGAGTAGTTGAAATACAGCCTGCCAAAGCACAAGGCATTTACTAATGGCGGAGGGACACTGCAGAGATTGTAGACCTTGACACCAAACACACCTCGCGCTTTGTTTTGTTGACTACCCCCGGCTAGCGCTTAGCCTTTAGCGATTGGCCTTGATTCACCGCAAGACGCTAAACCTCTGAGCTAGTTTGAAAGTGGGAGAAGAAACCTCTGGTAAAATTCAATGGGGGAAGAGGACTTTGTATTTCACTGCTACGTAGCGTTGGCTGCTGTGAATGGAATCATCTGGACACATCCAATATGTGCAGGACCCTGAAAATGAAGATTATAATAGATAAATCAACCAAAGAAAAATTTAATGTAACAGTAAATATACATTCTTGGCATACTTACCGTAATTTTTAAGGTAAAATAGTGCTATTAGGTGTAGCCATAATCAATCAATCTAATTTATTTATGAAGCCCTTTTTATATCAGCTGTTGTCACAAAGTGCTTTTACAAAACACACAGCCTGAAACCCCAAGGAGCAAGTGACAACAGTTTTGCACAATGGCTAGGAAAAACTCCCTAAAAGGAGCCAAAACCTAGGAAGAAACTTAGAGAGGAACCAGGCTCAGAGGGGTGACCATTCTTCTTCTGGCTGTGCCGGGTGAACATTTTAAGAATAAAAATTGTAATAATTAATAAATGTATGTGGGCTGTGTCCAGAGTCTATAAAACCTAATCCATGGCCAGATGGACAAGGACAGGGACAGTCGGGGGTGAATGGTCAGAAGAGTGGCAGCTGGAATCATCAGGTATCATCTTGATCTGCAACACAACCAGGAGGGCTTTGGACAGGGACAGCAACGGGTCTTTAGGGCCTGGTACTCTTAAGGTGTGGTCCAAGACCTCATGTCCTCCTCAGTTTAAATGGATCAGGAGACAAGGAAAATCTAGAGAGTGCATTCCTTAGATTAACAAGCATTTACCATGGAGAAGAATTGACTCTACTCCCCTGGCACAATAATACAGCATAAAACCTTGGGGCTGAGATGCGGGTCCAGTGACACGGTGGCGAAGGACATTGCATTCCATTTATTGCATTCCTAACAAAACAAAAAAAAACGTAGACTCACATCCCAATGCTAGTGGCCTTATCATAGATGTAAGGGGTTTAAACATACAATTTAACGACATTAATGAATTGTCTTTTATGCAGAGAAAAACTAATCCTAGAAATATTTGCTTTGCTTTAATTTTTATCTAACATAATTACTTAATTATTGTATAACAATTATTTTGGTGATGCTACCAACTTAGTGTCACCATGGGAAACCTGGTGGGTCAACCCATTGTTTCCCAATAACACAGAACCTGACCACCATGTCCTCACAAACACGTACAGTTTACTAGCAGTTCTGCTCCTCCGTTTGGTTCTGCGTTGTCAAGGTGATGTAGTGGAGTGCATGCCCATGTTGAATGCATCATCCATGTTGTCCCCCACTAACAAATGCCAGCTAAGCTTCTCCGCCATTTTTCATCTCCGTGCCAGAACTAATATAGCTTGCAGATACATTTTAAATAAATAAATAGCTGCTGTTCAAGCCCCCTCCCTGGCTCACCACAGTCACTTCTACCTGCGGCCCGGCTGAACTAATTTTTCTTTCTTCTTCGGGCTCCTAAATCTCTCTCTTGTGCGCCTCCATTTTTCTTGGGCACATGTATTGTTCCTCAGTGTGGAACCTGCCAGTGCTAACACAAACAGTTGTTTGCCTGGAGCATGGAGTCATAGAGGCATGTTTCTTCCTGGTCTGTTGCCGTGTGCCAAGTGGAACTCTGTCACATTGTCGTCTGAGAGTCACATCGCCTGTTTCTTCTCTTTTGTTTTCCACTTTATTTCTTTCTTCATGTCTTCCTCTCTACTCCCAGAGGGCGAATCAGGTCTTTTCTTCTGCTGTGAATGTTTTCTCCTACTTTCACTTTGGGATTGGATAAGGGCTTTCCCTGTAAACAGACACACACTCACACCCACGACACAAACCGGCTTTTTGTTTCTGCTTGGCTGCTTGGCAGATTTAGAAGTTTGCCAGGTCGTCGTGCTGCAGTAGTGTGCTCTTCCCTCTGTGGCCGTCTCCTTCCCGCCAATCCAGACTGCCTGGCCCCTCTCACGGCCGGTCACAGTCCACTGGTCAGGGAGCTCTGCCTCACAATTCTGTCTGAGTTTGATAGAGATGAATTGGTCTGCTTTGTCGTTTGCCCTCCATTTTGTGTCAGTGAGTTGACAGACGGCAACTTAAAGTGCCAGCGCAATGCGGAAGAAAGAAGAAACAGCTTGGCCGCCAGGAAAGCCACATGCTGTTTTTCCACATTCTCTCTTCGTCACACGAGGTCTAGGACCTGTCCGTCCATTTCTTCTCCCATCTTTCATTCCACACCATCCTCCCTGCCAAGCTGTATTCTCATCCTCTTGGCTCGACGGGGAAATATGGTCCTTTAAGCCAGATCTGTCTATTTAGACTGTGTGGCTTGTTGCAAGTCTCCTGTCCACTAAGAGCTACTTCCAGCTATCCCATCTGGCCTGTCTGCTAACACCTGCTACTTACGGGTACAGATGTACAGTATCAGTCAAAGGTTTGGACACTTACCCATTCACTTGGTCAGGTATGCGTGCCCAAATGCTGTGGTATATTGGCAATATTTCACAAACCCCCAAGATGCCCTATATTGTTATTATAGTCCAGTTACCAAGGCAGTTAGAGTGAAGTGATGTCATTACTTTGGTATTCAGTCTCATATAGAATGGCTTTCGGACAATTAGTAGTCAGGATCCGATTCTGACTGCTAATTGGCTGTCACCCCGTTTCTGATTTGAGTTAGAACAGGGCGTTGAGGGTTTAGTATTATAATGCATTTACGTGACACGGCAGCCATGTTGGCTCTCCGCGGGCCCTGTTGACTAACAGCAGTTCCCACAGTCGTCTAACGTTGAAGCAATGAAAGGGTACGTTCAAATGTACTCTCAAAGATGAGGTAAAGAGGTCAGATTTGAGGGGATGAAAGAAGCATGCATTTCCATTGGTTCCATATACCTCTTTTATGCATCTCTGGTGTCCTATGTGAAAGATGTGTGTACTGGGCTGAACTACGGAGGAGGAAGTTACACGGCAACTTCCTGCTTCCTGCGGGACACAAAGGGTGGTGTTGTGAGTGGAAAGCCATCATCACCCTTAATGAATAGAAGATTCATTTCTATTCCATCTAGGTGTTGGGGACACAAAAGTGGACACGCGCAGTGATGCAAGACTCTGCCTTTTTCATTTTTAAAAGTGAATTGCAGATGATTCAGTCTCTGAGTTGGAGATGTGTGTTTGTGTATCCGTGTTTTTTTTGGTTAGGGCTGATGAGCTTTGATCGTGATGGCAGTGCTCCAGGCTACTGCATTATTATGTTGTCCGTGCATCGGTGTTGCCGGCGCTCCCGGCCCAGAGGAGGCTATAAACAAAGCATAGTGTCATTTACCTTCCTGTTCCTATAGCGTGGCGATATTGTGCTGAGTTGACAACAGATCTTTCTGTTGTCGTACGTTGGACCTCGGTCGACGTGAGAGGCTGTGATCAGGGACAGAAAGGGACATGCTAACCACCAGCGGGTCTGATTGCAGATGCCTGTCGGTATTACTGGGTCTGATACTGCGCACTAAGACGTCCACCAATAAGCCTGCGTCCTTCTGGTAGCAGGTGTGAACGCATCCTTATGCATTATGCATGCAAATTTGAGCGCTCTCTAACGATCTGTCCCAGGGACCCCTCAGACGGCCTTCCTAACTGCTCGTTCTAGCTCAATAACTCCAAATGAATGTCAAATTAATCCAGTTTATCTAGCGGCACTATTTCTGCTGTTTGTTTGTTTGGTTTGTGTCTGGTAGTCTGTGAGCCTCCAGAATGCCAGAATCTGTGTAGTCTTGCTCTAGTAACCTTGAAGGACACTTTTCTGTGGCTGCAGAGCAGAAGAGAGGCCATAGAGATGGATAGACATCTATGGCTTCTGTGAGCCCACAGGCAGCAACATTTACTGATACCTCCTGATCACCTTTTTGGAGTCGGTTGCTCTTGATTATTTGCTTGTCCTGCCCTCTCACTCATTCTCTTCCCCTCTTTCGTTTTCCTCTGGTTTTCCTCTATCTCTCACTCTCTCTGTCTCTCAGGTTTTCCTCTGTCTCATTTTCTCTCTTTGTCTCTCTCTCTGGTTTTTCTCTCTCTGGTATTCCCCTCCCTCTCTCTGGTTAACCTCTCTCTCTGATTTTCCCCTCCTCTCTTTCTCTCTCTGGTTTTCCTCTCTGTCTCTAGCTCTTTCTCTGTCTTTCTTTGCACTTGTTTTTTCGTCTGTCTCCATCTGTCTTCAGTATGTGAACTGCTGTCATTAAACTATGGGTACAAAGCAGTGAGATGAGGACAGACAGTTGTTATTTCAGTTAGCCAGCGTTGGCCTTAGTGTGTCATTAATGGAGGAGCTCATTAGTGGGTCTGTGGTCCTCTAATGAGGGGGGTCTCACACACAGACACATTCACGCACAAAACATACTACATATGATTCAAGTTCACATTTCTGCACACATTTAGATAATGTAAACCCCCACCAAGATACTCAGACTTCACGGTTTCCTGTTTATATTTTCTTATTCAAAGGAATTGATAGATTCCATAAGACTTAGATATCCCCAATCTTCACCTGCCTTTAACACTTTCCTGAATCATTGGGAAGAATCTCCCCTGGCCCGATACCTCTCCCCTGGCCCGATACCTCTCCCCTGGCCCCTTACCTCTCCCCTGGCCCTTTACCTCTCCCCTGGCCCCTTACCTCTCCCCTGGCCCCTTACCTCTCCCCTGGCCCTTTACCTCTCCCCTGGCCCGATACCTCTCCCCCAGTCATGTTGGACCTGGAACCAGTGGGTCTTGCATTACAGAGGCAGTAAAAGTTTAGATGGTTGCGTGGCGGTATTTTAAGCACTCCCCAGTGTGCGACATTATGTGGTAATACTGAGTGACTTCGCCTCGGGACTGGTTTTATGTTTTCCAACAGTCATTTGACATAATTAGGATATGAAGTGATGCAGGCTATATGGCTCATTGGTTATAAGGCCTTGGAGGTCAGTCTTTGTTTTGGAGACATTTTGTACATTTCCTAAATATTTTTAATCTGATAATGACGCCATCTAAGCGTAAAATGTACCCCCACCCGACACCTCCCTCCCTGTTGGGAATGGAAACTCTGTACAGTATCCATACAGATGCATTCTGGGACCTTTGCAAGTAACAAACCATTTCTTTGAAAGCTCCCATTTTGGGCTGGATGTGTGAAATGTTTATTTGTGAATAATCTATAAGTAGGATCACTGTACCTCATATCTCATACCTCTCATAGTTAGCCATGAAAAGCTGAAAGTGAGTGGTTTTGAGGACGTGGCCCATAGTCACCCCATGGCGACGCACAATTCTCCCATTCCCTGTTTCGGCCCGACAGCTCCACTTTCGCCACCGGTGGCCAGAAGTCCTAGAACACTCTCCCCAATGTTTCATTGCAGAGAGAAGCATTCATCTCCTGTTCCCTTGTCTTGTAACATTAGTGTCTTTCATCCATTCCTCTTGGTCCAGGTGATGTTTTTATGAAAGTCTCCAATCAGACCCTGGTAGCCAGACGCCTTTCTCTCTTTCATCCAAACCCCCCTCCCCCTCCTCTATCTCTTTTATGTCTCAAGTGCTGACTAGATGAGATGTAGTGTGTGGATATTGGTTGAGGGTGGGGGGGGGCTACTTCTGGTTGTGGTTATTACTACCCCCCCAAACCACCGCCAACACACTCCTTCCAGTACCCCCTCTCCATCTCGCCTCCTCTTGTTCTGCCTGTCTCTGAGACGCAGCGGGCCTGAAGAATGTTCCTGGTAATTGAACATAAGGCCTCTCAGCGTAGCTCAGGAAATAAAGCAGAAATGCAATACACCGACCAGGGCAGAGCATATACACCAGTACAGAAGGAAAATTAGTTTTATTTTCATCTCACTTCTTTTTCCCTGTTGTAGTTTGTCCTCTTTCCATTCCCCCCTCTCTTGTCTCTCCTCTCTCTTTTCTCCCCACCTTCTTTTGCATCTCGTTTCTCGGTCTGACATTGTTTTTATTACTGTTATTTAACCTACTGGATGGGATCAGAAGAGCAGACTTTAAAGAGCCCTGATCACCCTGCTCTGTGTTGAGCTTTATTAACCATCCAACTCTTTTTCCTTATTACCTAATCAAATCCCTCTCCATAGTCGTCATAATCAGCATCGCCTTGAGTTTGTTTTTGTTATTTGAAAAATGACCACTAACTGCTCCTGATCGTCATCACAAACACTGTGACCTAGGAGAACTATTTTAGCCGCTACTTAATTTGCTGGAGCTTCAACGCAAGTGGGGCAAGAAAGCTCAAACGGAGACGGGGAGTGTAGTGTGGGGGGGTAGTAATAACCACAACCAGAAGTAGTCCCCCCCCCACCCTCAAGCATTCTCATGGGCGATGAGTGTACAGGATGGAGGTACAATCACGTCTTATCGTGCTGGCCTGGTAAACTGACTTATTGCTTGTTTTAATGTCTTCTAATTACATAGTAGCTGTCTTGACTACATAGAGAGAAGCTAATTAGAAATACAGAACTCATGTAATGAGACTTTAGCTTCTCTTCTTTAGTTCTTTCTTTTTCTCTCTCATTCTCTGCTAGGGCTTGTTTACAATACGAGAGAGAGGATAAAACGCTAGTTGGGCTTATCTTGGTGTGGATAGTTATTTAAAGCGGTATGTTTGAGACGTACCACGCAGGATTGTGGCCATCGGTCACTAGAACATCGGGCGATATGCATGCGCACTGCACAGAAACTTGATACCGTTTCGACACAATTGTCTTCACACTTGCAAAACTCCGGGGGGCCTCTTTTGAAAATGTGGGGCATGCTAACACTGAAGGTGGCGTCTTGACTCCAGCTATCGACATCTGCCAGTTTACACGTCTCGAAAATGTAGCGTGATGTAAACGAGCTAATTTTAACTAATCTTAATGATAAGTAATAACTTATCAGTCTATTAATTCCTTTATTCAGTTCCTGTATAAATCTCCCGTTGAGTGTAAATTTATGGACATCATTGACAGTTTTAGCATATGATCCTAGTTAGCTTCTTTCAAAGGCTAAAATTTCCAATGAATAGAGAACTGAAGGGCGAAGTTACCCCACAGAACCAGTTTCTCCTCTGTTTAGAATGTATCAACCAACACATTGAAGGCTTTGACTGAATGTCAGTGTCTATCTTTAGTCCTCGGCTGAAACTAACTATATAATTGCCAATTAATGTAAGATCTATTCTTGAAAAGTTCTACTTTAGTTGTAGGTGTTGTAAGGACATGGTAACAATCTCTCACTATCTCCTGTCTTCATCTCTCTCTTTCTCTATCTCTCTGTCTTTATCCCCCTATCTCAGTGTACGTGTCGTAAAGACATGGTGAAGATCTCCATGGACGTGTTTGTCCGTTGCCTGCAGCCGGACCGATATGAGCAGTGGAAGCAGGGCAAGGACGGCACGGTTCTGGACCACCAGCGACCCACCACCCTGACCAGCCCAGAGCTGGAGCACTGGAGGGCCAACCGGGTCACCTACCGGGAAAAACTCTTCCAGAGGTAGATAGACATGCAGACTGACTGATTTTCTCAACTCATAACAGCACTTGGACTGTCAAGGCCTAGAAAAGACTTGAATCTTTGTCAAAAGTTTTGTATTACTAACCTGTATTTAGTCAGGATAATTTTGTTCATGAGAACCTGCAGCAACTAACCCTAACGGATAACCTCACATGGTTACATTTTTTTGTTGTCATGCTCTGTCAGTAAACGATGCATATTGCAAAGAAGCGTCTCTCTGCTCGCTCACTCTTATTCATACCTTTCTCTATCATTCTCTCTCCATCCCTCCGTCTCCTCCATTCCTCCGTCTTCTCCATCCCTCCATCTCCAGGGCTTTGCAGAAGAAGAATCAGCTGAGGCGTCTAAAGCTGGAGGAGGTCAAGGTGCTGGTGGAGGACGGCATTAAGCTGGACGTTGTGGAGTACCAGCGCCAGGTGGAGGAGCGTGAGGCCCAGCGACGCCTGGAGAGGGAGGAGAAGATGGCCCGGGAGGCTCTGCAGACATTGGAGGCCATGGAAAGGGAGGACCAGGAGAGGCAGGACATGGTGGCAGCCCAGGCCGCAGGAGGTGGGTGTTGGGGTTGGCTGACTGGTCCTGGGTCAGTTTACTGTTTTTCCTCATAAGTGGATTGTAGGAAGGGAATCTGTTCCTGGATCTGTATTTTGTGGGGGTTGGATGTGCGGGGGTTGGATGTGCGGGGGTTGGATGTGCGGGGGTTGGATGTGTGGCGGTTGGATGTGCGGGGGTTGGATGTGCGGGGGTTGGATGTGCGGGGATGTGTGGCGGTT
>JACXGI010014809.1:0-18443 GCA_016801175.1 Esox masquinongy | reverse complement strand
CCCTGTTTCCCTTCGTTGACTTGAATGTAGCCTGCCTGTGAAATCCGGGAAGTGACCTGTTTCCTTTGTTGCCTTGAATGTTGCCTACCCAATCCCCATTATTGTTTGCACCTGTGTCTCGTTCAACCCCTAGATAAGTGCTGTGTTTGCTGCCAGTCTTTGTGAGGTATTGTTTGTGTATGCAACTCTACTGAGCCTTCTTCTCCCGAGCGTGTCATTATCCCTGGCTACTTCTTATATCAGCCCGTCTCTGTTTCCTGACCATTGCCTGCCTGTTGACCGCCTCTTTTGGATTACCCTTTGTACCCTTTGTAGATGTTGACCTTTTGAGTAATTTGATTCAATATTGTTTAATATTATTAATATTATTTTATTTAAAATGCAGAGAGTGCACGTTTGAACAAAATACTTGAGTGCACATTCTCTGCATTTTAAATAATAAGCTCTAAGTAGTCTGCTCTTTTCACTGTTTGCAATACTTTGTTACACTTTTGTGTAACAAAGTTACACTACAATTGTACATACAAATATTTGACAAAATAAAAAGAGGTTTTCTTTAAATGTATATGTCAATAATTCACTGAGAGTTCAGTAGGCCAGCCCTCAGCAATGTATCCTGCCATGGCACATGAAAAACCTCATCAGGTTATTGAGGACTCCAACAGCAGCCCGAGAGGCTCTCCCTGCGTCAGCCATGGTGCCTCCCTCTGTGACCTGTCTTCTCCATTTCCCCGGCTGTGCCTCGCCATTGTTCAAAACAGTCTGTGAAATTAGGTGGTATATTCTTTGCTGTAGGTGTGTTGGCAGCATCTGTACAGGCCAGATGGTTGTGCAGTGCAGCACAGGCCTTCATAACGTGCAAATTTGCCTGGTAGGAATTCCAACGGTTTCCCTAGAATTCTCCACCTTGTGACCATCATACCAAATGAATTCTCAATGACATGCCTGGCCCATGAATGTTGATAGTTGTAGATCCTCTTGCTGTCGTCCAGATTGGCACCTGGTAAAGCAGAATATACAGTGAAATTTAAAATAACATAAAAAAAAACACTGACTTCTAACTGCATTTCCTTGTACTGTACTCGTACTGTTCAATGACAAAGTTGAATCTATTGTCATTGAACAAGTATAGTACAAAGAAATGCAGTTTGCGTATACCCAGAAGTGCAAATAGAGGAGGGCTGACTATAATTATTAAGTAAATGTATGTACAAGTGGTATATATAGATGTGCAATTAATGCAAATGCATTACATATGGCAATTCTAAATGTGCAATGGATGCAAATAGAGGGCAGAACATTTACAAGTATAAATCTATAATTAATCTAATATTTTATCTACTTATGATTTAACACTCCAAATATTTTCAGAATATCAATAAACAATTGCTTACTTCATCAGATTTACATGCAATGGAAAAGCAGCATCTCCAACGATGACATGGGGGATGGTGACTCCTATCCCAGAAGGTCTGCAGGTGGAGGAATAGCAATTGTCCGCTGAAGCAGGTTTGCCTGAAGTGGGTGGCTTGATGTGTAATAAAGGGTTCCAAGAGATGCAGAAGATTGTTGAAACGATTAGCCAACATCCTAAAATATTTTAAATGCACCTCTTCGTCCATCTTACGTATCTGCTGAACAAGCACACTGTGTTTCCACCTAGATAGCTACCTAGATAGCTATTATATTGTTATTGTTATATTGTTGATACTTCTTGTGTGACGTTTTCCTGCTCTACACGCGAACAAACCAGGTGCCAAGCGTCTTCTCTCTTTCCTTCTAATTAACTGTATAAAAATCAGTTCTTCCAATTCATCATCCGTCTCCTACTCCTCCTCTTCATTTAATTGTACTAATTCTCTCGAACGCGCCATTCCACTTTCACTGTAATGTTTATACCCGATGTATCAAGTGCATATGAAAAAACTTTAATTTAATTTGGTTTGATAAAGTATGTGTTTATTAGAGACTAACTGTGACGAATGCGCCCTCTGCTGCCTCTCCTCCCCCTGCAGCAGACAGGCTCCAGCAGTCGACGTCACCGGCCTTCTGACACCACCGCCCATCTCATCATTCATCTCACCTGTTGTGTTGTTTAGCGCACCTGGTCCTCATTTACAGTCATTCCCCCCAGTATATATGTTCCCTCTGCCTTTGTGTGTTATTGTCTCACTTTCCGAGCATACCTCGGTGCTGCTGTGTTCATTAAAAGGAAAGACTTTTACCACTAGCTCCTCGTCTCCTGCTCCTCGCTTTCCTTTACAAGCCCTGACACTAACCAGACCAGTTTAGCACAAGGTCAATGTCCCCATTTGAATACTTAAATATCTGGGTGGGGTTAAGGTTTAAGAGGGTGTGAACTATGCTGAATGGGCATAAACAAGTGTGAATCTTTCAAGGCTTTTTTCTCAGAACTAACTAGAGCAGATTATCAATTTTTAAAGCAGCATAAATTTCCCATAACTTAATCAAACAGTATTGTATTATATACCATTACAAAGCACTGAATCTGGACCTTTATAAAATGTAAAAAAAAAAGCAAAACATTTTGCGATAAGACCCTGTTCCTGAATTCCTTCACATTTATATGTCAATAGTGCTGATCCATAGGTACAAATTTCTATAAAAAAAGAGACTTTCCAGGGAGTACTTTTTCACTGTAGCATATGCTCTTACCTAGAGAGAATGTCTTGTTTTCTTATTTGTAGTGGTTTGGGGACCTGTTTGCTGTTGTTAGTGGTATTGTTTGGTAGTTTGGTGTTATTTAGAGTACCCATATTAGTAGTTAATATAGGGTTTATTCTGTCACTTTTGGATGATTGATTGATGACAGGTAGGTGGGACTTCCAGTTTGGGGGTGGGACTTCCGGATTGGTAGGAGGGACATCCGGTGTGACATATGCAGGGGTGGGACTTCCGGTGCGACGTATGGTTGGGGTGGGACTTCCGGTGTGACGTATGTTAGGGGTTGTAACATTCTGTATGACGTAAGCATGTCCGGGGGATGAAATATGGTACGGGGGTGTGTGGTTTGTAATTTATGATGGCTTTGATGTTTTACAATAGGGCTCCAGGGTTATGGGAATGTTAAATTCACCAGACTTTCGATGTTAAGATAAGTCCAATTGTTAACAATAGGGTGCCAGGGTTCGGGAATGTTAAATTCCCAAGGCAAAAGATATTAACATAAGTGGGTATGTAATAGATTGTTTATAACCAGCCAGTGTTGACCTTTCATGTTTTGCAATGCTTGTGTAACATGGAGTTGTGCCATTTTAACAAGTATAGAATTTTATGTGAGAGCATTTAGTAATTGTTGCTTTTCAGTGTAAGATATAAAGACTGGGTCGGGAGATTTGGAGAGTTTCTGCCCATTTTTTATTTTAACATGAAATGGATCTTAAGATCAGATCCGCCCATTGTAATGGTCCACAAAAACAGAAAATAATCCTTAGAACAAACTGTAGTACATCCAGGTTGATACACATCCCGTGTTTTACACAAGGTTTGTAATCCATCACAGCACAATGTAATAATAATGTCACCAACGTTGGTATTCTGAAGTAACAAACTAAACCTGGGTCGAGCAGACATTGTGGCTAGATTGAATATATCACGGTTGGGTTAAAAATAGTGTTAAAAATAAAACTGATGACTTTGTTATACAGCTCTGGAAAAGATTAAGAGACCACTCCTAATTTTTCTTAAATCAGCATCTCTACATGTATGGCAGCACTTCCATTCCAGTGTCTGTTAAATTCCAACACACCTCATTTTACGTAATGAGGTACTGATTAGGTGATTACCTGAACCAAATCTAATTTAACGAGAAAAAGTATAAAAACCACTGCTGTGGTCATCACTATCCTCTTGCAATAGGACCAGCTGGATGGCAAAAACAGTGCAAGTAGTACCTCAAAGGTAACTTGAATAAAAATAACTATTCAGCATGACAAAATAGTTGAAAAGAAAAGATTTGAGTGAGGAAAGGAAAGGTTCAATTCTGGCTTTACTGGCAGAGGGATACAGTGAGCGTCAGGTTGCTTCCATCCTGAAAATTTCAAAGACGGTAGTTCATAAGAACAAGGTCAAGCAACAGACATTGGGAACAACAAAGATACAGACTGGCAGAGGGTGAAAACGACTGTCCACTGACCGAGATGACCGTCAATTCATTCGAATGTCACTCAACAACCGTAGGATGACATCAAGTGACCTACAAAAAGAATGGCAAACAGCAGCTGGGGTGAAGGGCATGGCGAGGACGGTTCGAAACAGGCTCCTAGGGGCAGGGCTGAAATCGTGCCAAGCTAGAAAAAAGCCCTTCATCAATGAGAAGCAAAGAAGAGCCAGGCTGAAGTTTGCAAAAGACCATAAGGATTGGACCATAGAGGAATGGAGAAAGGTCATCTTCTCTGACGAGTCAAATTTTCAGCTTTGCCCAACACCTCGTTGTCTAATGGTTAGACGGAGACATGGAGAGGCCTGCAAGCCACAGTGTCTCGCACCCACTGTGAAATTTGGTGGAGGATCGGTGATGATCTGGGGATGCTTCAGCAAGGCTGGAATCGGGCAGATTTGTCTTTGTGAAGGACGCATGATGAATCACTAGAGCTAGTGGTGCAAATTGTTAACAACCGTGAGAGTGGGGGGACACGACGTAAGGCTAAAAGACTATTACTAGATCAGATTATCACAAAACAAGAAGGCATTTATATGTGGTGGTGAATAATAATTGTTTGTGCTTTTCAATTTGTTTGATTGGTATGTTGAACCCACAGTACATGTATAATGAGACTGTGGCTAGTGGTCGTTAGCTACATACAAATGTTGGTTTAGCGTTAGATGATTGTGACATTCACGGATATCGTTCGGTTTGAACAAATGACAGGGTCTAAAATAGTTGCGGTATACACACTGAAAATTTTATGTGTGCAATAAGCTTTGATAACAAGACGTGGTGCTCGGCCAGAGATGGTTGTGTCGCTGCTTTTTTCCAAAAGTTTAGGCAACAGAAATATACTGACTACACCTTTAAAGCACACAACTCGAAAGGTTTTGATGGTTACATCTTGATGCAGCACCTTGTTAACAACGGTATTTGTACGACACTTATTGCTAATGGTAGGAAGCTCATGATTTTTACCGACAGCACATTCAATCAGAGATACATTGATAATCATTGCTTCCTGCTGATGAAGCTGGCGGCTTTGCCATGTTCTATGGGTTTGAAGGATTCGAAAAAAGGCTACGTTCCTTACAAATTTAACATCAAGGAGAATGAGAACTATGTTGTCCCCCATCTGGAACCATATTACTACGGTGTGAATCAGAGGCCTTTCTAGGCATAGGCAGACTAGGCGGTCGCCTAGGGCGCCAACTGCGGGGGGACGCCGATTGGGCGCTCCCCACCCCTCCATAAAAATATATGTGGCAATCAAGCTGTAGTTTGAATTAATATATAAATAAAACGAATAACACATTAAGTCAAGACTTATTTATTTGTTATAAGTGAGATGATATTGACGACTCGAGAGACGGTGAGGGAAGACGGTGCCAGATGTGGAACGTGGGTGAGTCGAGTGAGTGCACCAGTTGACAGTTCAGCCATTTAAAGTTTCTGACTGCAGGTTCTGTAGGCTACTATGAAAAGATCAAAGTCATCGGAGGCACAGCAGCGGCGTCATCAGGCCAGGGTGCTAGGGGCTAAAGCCCCCAATGTTTTATGAATAGCCCCAGATCTCCTATTTTTTTTGTTTTACAAAAATAATAATAATAAAAAATAGCCCCGGATCCATTTGTCTGTCATTCCGATCATGCATTAAAACCCTCAAAAACAATATGATATTGCTGATCAAAAATGCAAGTGTGTTTTGGGTCCTCTGTGTGTCATTCAAGCCGCAGATCTACACTACTACTTGGCATGCTCACATTTTGTGTGAGGGGGGAGAGAGAGCACACCGGTTACATGGCTTGCCATTGTTGGCATCTGGTGGTAGCTATTCACTAAGGCAAGATTTGAATTGAAGGGCGGCTATGGATATAAGAAGCTTTTTCAAAAAGAATAAGGATCAGGAAGGCAAGGAGGCGCAGGCGAGGCTAGAGGAGGTGGAGGACGAGTTATCTCCTGTATGTAGCAAATGAGTCAGGACGTGAGAGTGCAACTGCCTCATCTAAATTGTGTGATAGATGTATAAGTCTAGCTAGCTAGCAACGTTACTAACGGCTGGAGATTTTTTTTCAGATCAGTTTTTCTTTGCTTTTTCGTCCCAAATCTTAGTTCACCTTTTTCATTAATACTAATTAATACTAATTTTTCCACTACTTTTGGTTTGGACTCTGATCTAAGCCCTGGCTGAATGTATTGTAATCCTAGCAATGCCTCTGGGGCACAGTATAGAAAGAGAAGGATAGATGAGGAAGAAAGGAGACGTAAGTATAGTGGTACGTTTTTTCTGGACTATATTAAAAGCATTTGTCTGTTTCTGGTTTTAGCTATTTGAAGCTAGAACTACATAGAGTAGCAGTGCATACATACATAGCATGTGCTCAGGCAGAGGGCAAAGGATGGAAGTAGAACACCAAAGGCCAGTTCAGGATAATTCGAGACAAAATGGTTTTAGAATGTTGCAGAGAAAATTGCAGTGGTGAACTGGTTAGTTACATGCTATTGCACTTTTGTGTTTTGTGTTCATAATAGTAAAATTAAAAAGTGTTATTTTCCCTGAAGCTGGCATTTTTCTTTTGGCAGGGGGCGACATTTAGAGATCTCACCTAGGGCGCCAGTTTGGCCAGAAATGCCACTGGTGTGAATACCATGATGGATAAAAAAAAGATGAGTTTTTGCAATGGTACAAAAGGGTTTCCGCAGACCCCTTTTTCATGAAGGACAAAATAAAAGCTTACTGTGATGTGGTTATCTTGAGTGAGGGGTGTATGCGTTACAGACTCAAGTTCCTAGAATGTGGTGGTGTTGACCCCTTCTGATCAATTACGATTGCTTCGGCTTGTATGAAAGTCTTTTGCAGCAGATTCCTCACCAAGGACACAATTGCATTGGTCCCCTCAGACAACTACAAATGTTGTCAGACGACATTTTCAAGCAGCTCAATCCAATGGCTTGAATATCTGCCCTCTGATGAAAATATTTTGATACAGCATGCCCTTAACTGAGGTGCCTCAGGATTTGTTCAGGACAGACAAAAGCTTCATAAGAGGAAGCCTAAAATAAAACAGTTCTGGTGGATATTAGGATTTGTTCAGGAAAGACAAACACTTCGCTGACTACACGATTCTCTTGTCTTTTCACTTAACGAAAAAGTCTGTTATCGTCACCTATTTTGATAAGTGTTATTCACGAATGCCTAATTAACTGTTAAAATGGCCAGTGGCAAAAGAGTATTTGTTCAGGATAGACAAAAACTTTGCTGGCTGCAACCTTCAGTAGCTACGTTATAGGAAGCCTAAAATGAAACTGTTTACTGTTATATTGCGCCCATTTCTGGTCTGTTTTTGAATTATGTCTTAGGATTTGTTCAGGACAGACAAAAACTTTGCTGACAACACGATTCCTCTGTCATTTCACTTGTCAAAAAAGTGTTATCGTCACCTATATTGATACAGTAATTATTGTGTCTGTCATTTACGAACGGCTAATAAGCCGTTAAAACGGCCAGTGGCAAAAGCCATACAGTTCATAGACGCTATTTGTGGTGGAGGTAAACGTAATAAGAAATGTTATTCAGTTTAACACAATGCTTAATGGTGTCTAGCAACATATCACTGGCTAATAAACGTTTAAAACAGCCAGCGGAAAAAGTCATACAGTTCATAGATGCTATTTGTGCTGGAGGTTAACTTAATAAGAAACATTACTCAGTTTAACACAATGGTTAATGGTGTTTAACGAAATATTCAAACTTGGCGTGATGTTAATGCATGACAAAATTATAAGTAACACTTCACTTGAAGTGTAGTGTCATAACATGGTCATAACTCTGCCATAACCATGTCATACGGTGTCTTGTCTGCTGACATAACATGTCATATCTTGTCATAACATGGTCACGACACTGTAATGACATACATTTTGAAATATTATGACATATATTGCGTTTTTGTATGACTGGTTATGACATCTATGCAAGTCTATCAAAACATAACAAACCATTCTGTAACAGCAGTCTTCCTATAAACAGTATTTATATTACATTTAATTATAAATGTCATATAACAATATAATTATGCATGAAGTGGTGTCAGATTTTTACCTTTCCCAGTGCAACGTTTCTCATGACTCAGATGCCAGCTGTAGATTTCAGGAGAAGGACATGACATCTTCTTTGTGACTACTGACCAACATAATGGCATGCACAGCTAGGTGATAGGCCTATCTAGTTTCTAGTTCTAGATCTTTTGTATTGTCATAAACTGTATTTTGTCAATACAAGTAAAGTGAAACAGGATGGTCATAATGCTGGCATGACATTTTCATGAACTGTAGTTTGTCACCTTCCCCAATGCTTTGTTTCTCATGAATAGGATGCCAGCACTAATAGATTTTAGGAGCAGGACATGACATCCTCTTTGTGAACAATGATCAACATTAAGATGTCCTCTTTGTGACTTATGACCAACATAAGGGCATGTACAGGTAGGTAATAGGCCTATCTGGTTTGTATGATAATAGTAATGATGCTTCTCCTATGACAAATACCTAACATGAACCCTACACGGCCAAAATTCAGAGAGATTTGTTTGCTAAATCTGGTCAGTACCCATCAATAACCAAGATCAATCAACAAAACAGTGAACACCTTTCACAGTTCTACATTTCCGACTATGAAAGTTGATGTCATTTTTTAAATAAAAATTAATATACTATCAATTTAAAAAATACAATTATAGTATATAATCTCATTAATATAATTCCTATTTTTTATGTAATTATATACTTTTTATATAATGTAGGCTTTCCTTTTTTATGTTAAACAGGGACCTTGGCTTACTTGATAAGGAAAACTGGGTGATTTGGTTCAGGTGGGTACAGTGCAATGACCATGCTTCTGATCTAAAAGTTAATGCAGATTGATGCACCTTTAGATTATAAGGGTTCTTGTTAGAACCCTTTATATAGTGTTCTAGTTAGAACCATATACAGGGATTTTTTTAAAGAAGTCTATATTGAAACCTCTGCAAAGAGTTATTTAAACAAGGTTCCATTTAGAGAACAAATCGAGGAACCCTATATGGTTTAACTATACATATATACACTACTGGCAATCGAAGGATGGGTTTATTGACCAATCAAAAGCTCTGAGTTTGTATAGACATTCAGCCTATGTCGATTTGTATTGACCGTAAATGGCTCGTCCAGTTGATTAATATGTTTTTCAGTTTGCCGTTTTGCTACTGGCTGGCTGTAAGTAATTGAAGGTAAGCAAATAAGCTTGTGGTATGTTTCCCCCCAACATGACAATCTAGCTTACATATAGCTAGTAGTATTGCCCTTTTAGGATATTCTGGATATTCATAGACGTTAACATTAATAAAGCCAGCCAATAACAAAACGTAACAAATGTACAGTGCTGGCTAACTTAGCTATTTGCAAGCTAACACATTACTACTGTAAGTAGTTATCCAGCTAGCAGATTCAAATAATAAGAAGTTATCGAACAGTTTACATTCTTGTTAGCTGTCTATCCAGGCTGAACGGCAAAGATGGGCTTAGTTTGTTAGTTTGATGTCCATGTGTAAACGTATCGATGAAGTTGTAATGATGGTTGGCGCAAAGTCTGTCAGCACGGAGCGTGCCTTCGAAGTTTGTTTTCGTAGGTGGGCTATGGGTAGATAGGTTCTTTGGTATCCAACAAACACGATAAAATGGAATTGCATTGAAATATAAAACTTATTAGATTTGTTTTAAAGCTATAGGCTGTACATTAGCAGCAAACAGTAACCTGCTTATTACCATATGTAGCTAATTATGTTAACTAGGATGTATGCATTGCAGCAAACATTTGATTATTTTGTTAGCGTGTGCAAGGAAATTGCATGGAAGTAGTACATAGATCATGCAAGTATAAGAATGGCTGCAATTAAACTGTATTTAATTTCAACTAATTACTTTAGGTACATTAAAAGATAACATGGCTAAAATTCTTTGACCTTTTCAGAATGGATCTAAGAAAAACAGTGTGAGGAAATACCTGCACCAGAGGCCGCAGAAGTATTGAATGCTATCCATAGCATTGTCCATAGGCAGTTCACCGGTTGAGGAAACAGCTGTGTCATTGTGTAATTTATGTGAATTATATATAAATAATATTGCAATGTTTAACACTCCAGCCTCCGTATAGCATCTCCAGTTAACGTTAAGAAGTTTAGCAAGAAGTCAGACACTGTAAAGATTAGATTGATACTTTTAAAATTGTTTAGGTTTTTATTGTTTTATATATGTATGTATGTATGCGTGTGTGTGTATATGTATATACACTAGCATTAAACTAAAGTTTGGAGTCACTTATAAATGTCCTTTTCCATGAAAACATGCATGAAATTAATTGGAATAGGAAATATAGCTAAATGAATTGGAAATAGTCATAGACAAGGTTAGAAATAATAATTGTCCTTTATACTTTGCTTTTGTCTAAGAATCCTCCATTTGCAGCAGTTTCAGTCTTGCTGACCTTTGGCATTCAAGTTGTCAATTTGTTGAGGTAATCTGAAGAGATGTCACCCCATGCTTCCTGAAGCACCTCCTACAGGTTGTATTGCCTTGATGGGCACTTATGTACCATCAGGTCATTCTGCTCCCACAACAGCGCTGAGATCTGGTGACTGATCTGGTGACTGTGCTGGCCAGTCCATTATAGACAGAAAACCAGCTGATTTCTTCTTCCCTAAACAGTTCTTGCTTAGTTTGGAGCTGTGCTTTGGGTCATTGTCTTATTGAGGAAATTGTCTCCAATCAAGTGCCATCTACAGGGTATGGCATGGCATTGCAAAATGGAGTGATAGTCTTCCTTCTTCAAGATCCCTTTTATCCTGTACAAATCTCCCACTTTACTACCACCCAGACCATCACATTGCCTCCACCATTCTTGACAGATATCTTAAAGCACTCGTCCAGCATCTTTTCATTTGGTTTGCGTCTCATGAATGTTCTTTGTGATCCGAACACCTCGAACTTAGATTAGTCTGTCCATAACACCTTTTTTCAAATTTTACTCTCTTGTGTCTGTGTTCCTTTGCCCATCTTAATCGTTTCTTTTTATTGGCCAGTCTGAGATATGGCTTTTTCTTTGAAACTCTGCCTAGAAGGCCAGCATTCCGGGGTCACCTCTTCACTGTTGATGTTGAAATTGGTGTTTTGCGGGTTCTAATTAATTAAGCTGCCAGTTGAGGACCTGAGAGGTGTCTGTTTCTCAAACTTGACACTAATGTATTTTTCGTCTTGCTCAGTTGTGCGCTTGGGCCTCCCACTCTTTCTATTCTGATTAGAGCAAGTTTGCCCTGTTCTGTGAAGGGATTAGTACACAGCATTGTATGAGATCTTCAGTTTCTTGGCAATTTCCCGCATGGAATAGCTTTCATTTCTCAGAACAAGAATAGACTGACTTGTTTCAGAAGAAAGTTCTGGCCATTTTATTTTGAAAACAGTGACATTTCTAAATGACCCCTAACTTTTGAATGGTAGTGTATATATGTATATATGTGTGTATGGTTTATACCTTAACTTTAGACAAAAGGAGTCCATGCTAGTCATGCAATTGATGTTAGTGTAGATTTTATATACCATAGATAGTAATGTGCCATGACCCTCCTGTCATTTTATTTTGAATAAATGACTAAACATTGTGTCAGGTTACTTGAACTGAGAAAATAAAGTTTATGAAAATGTCATGATAGCATTATGATTATCCTGTGTCACTTTACTTGAACCGATAAAATACAGCTTATGAAAATGTCATGACAGCATTATGACCATCCGGTGTCACTTTACTTGAACTGACAAAATACGGTTTATGACAATACAAAAGATGCATTATGATCATAATCATTGGAACCAGATAGGCCTATCACCTAGCTGTGCATGCCATTATGTTGGACATTAGTCACAAAGAGAATGTCAAGTCCTGCTCCTGTAATCTACTGCTGGCATCCTAATCATTAGAAATGTTGTATTGGGGAAGGTAAATATCTGATATCACTTCATGCCTAATTATATTGATATATAGCATTTATAATGTAATATAAAAATACTGTTTATAAGAAGACTGGTGTTATAGAATGGTTTATGTCTGACAGACTTGTGTAGATGTCATAACCAGTCATAAAAAATACAATACATGTCATAATATTTCTAAATATATGTGTCATTACAGTGTCGTGACCATGTTATGACAGGATATGATATGTTATGTCTGCTGACATGACACCTTATGACATGGTTATGACAGAGTTATGACCATGTTATGACACTACACTTCAAGTAGAGTGTTACCACATTTGCCAGGTGTTGGTATAGAGGCTATACCGACACCTGGCAAATGTATAGCTCTGTGGTGTAGTGGTTAAAAACACAGACTTTCACGTGGATGACCCAGGTTCGAATCTTGGGAGGGCAACAACCATCAACCCTTTTTATTGCGGGCTGGCTGAAATAGGCTTGTCTGGTTTCTTGTTCTTATAGTTTGTTAAGAATGTACTTACACCACATGTGATCGAAACAATCTATCCTGTGAATAATGAGTAGTAAGGGGATCTGATTAGAAGATAATATATATTTAGCCAATCAGCTATCAGCGTCTGACTGAGAGGGAAGGACGTAGGGAAGGTGAGAGAGATTGTCAGGAAAAAGGAGATGCTATCTAATTATTGAGACACAGAAAGTAGTATTTTGTTATTTTTCTCAAGGATGAATGTGATTAAGTTGTCGGTTAGATAACTGTAAATTGGGTTTGGAGAAAACAGAAGTATTTAAGTGTACTGTAAATTAGTGGTGCTACTTTTTTCCTGCTGCTTATTAAAGAGGAGCGCTCGGTGGATAACTGGGTATGCTATGTGCTTATTGACGCTAGTCTCACGCTATGCATTAGCAAAGAAAAACTAAAGGATGTTAACTAATCCAGGAAACCCAATTTAGTTGAAGGACTTTGCCTCTGAGGATTTACAAGGTGGACGAGGAAGGATACCAGTTAGCAATTTGGGTGGCCGGAAAAGCCCAAATTTCCACTGGCAACATTGGATTTAACAATCGTCATACAAATGCTGATAGCCTACTACATTTGGTTGTTCTTTGATCAACAAAGATGATTGGGGGCCTGAGTGCTTATTCCTATGAGGTTGGACAGTTAAATTGACTCAATGACCAGGTAATTGGCCAATGTTATTTAGCTCTTAGGAGCAAAGAGGTACTTGATTTGCCACTCCATTCACAAGCATCGGTTCCAGGCCTGCAACGGGGGTTAACATAAAATTGTTACTTTTGCCGGCATAAATGTAGCTTATGTTTTTTTTTCCTTATTTGAATAATACCTGTATACAAATGTGGATGTGGTATATTTTGGTTAGTGAGGAATACTTGATTAATGGATCCTATGGAAATTGTTACTAAATGAACTTTTAATTGAGTTTAAAATGCATTTATTTTGCTTGTTAAAGAAACCTCAGTGTGCAGGTAAATGGCATGTGATGTTTGATTACTATTTGGGATAGTTTATGACGTTATTCTATTTGCCCTTTAGAAATGTTAGATCAACGGTTAAATTGAAATCTAAATTAAAAAGAAGAGTATAGTCTCTGCCAATTATGGGGAAATCCTGGCCCACCCCATCCTAGTATACTTAGTATATCACTACTAGCGAACAGAAAGAGTGTTAGGGGCACTACATCAAAAACACATCCGCAAATGTCCAAGCTTTCTTGAAGACCTTTGATGCTCCAGAGCGCCTTGACCCACGGGATGCTCTTTTCGGTGGTATAGCAACGAAATTCATTTAAAGTTTAAGGCTCAAAACTATTCAGTATAATGATGTCTGTAGTCTTTACCCATTCTGCAACAAGACAAAAACTTATCCAATTAGGCATCTAAATATATCTATCGAGATTTCAAACCACTAGACACCTACTTTGGTATTGTTAGGGCTACCGTGTGTTCGCCGAAAGGCCTTTATCACCCCATTTTACTGCACAGGTTCGGTGGTAAGCTGTTCTTTCCCTTGTGTAGATTATGTACAGAGTCTGAAAACCAGTTAACTGATTGTTCACCTACTGATTCCGAGAGAGCTTTAACTGGTACCTGGGTTTCTATTGAGCTGGTGGGAAAGGTTATCTAAGGCTGTTGAGAAAGGTTATCGCATTGTGAAAATATTCGAAGTCTGGGATTTCTCCAGGACATTAGATAATCTTTTTGCAGATTATTCCTGAAGCACAAGCAGTAAGCTAGTGGGTTCCCCGCAGAGCAGTATTCGTGAATATCATGAAAAGGAGGGTGTGCAGCTTGACAAGGAAAACAGTGCTAGGCGATCTTTGGCTAAACTGGCAATGAATAGTCTTTGGGGTAAGGTGGGTGAGTGGACTAACCTTACGAACACAATGTTAATTACAGATCCGGGGGAGGTTAGCCATTACCTTTTTTCAGTGAAATAGAAGTTAGTCATTTCTCTTTCATCTCTGACAGATTTGTGATGGTACAGTGGCGTTACACAAAACAGACACCATTCAAACCATGTAACGGCAACATTTTTATTGCCGCTTTCACAACAGCTTATGCTAGACTCGAGTTGTATTCACTCTTGGAGAAGTTGGATAGATGTGTGCTCTACACAGACAATGATTCAGTGAACTTTGTCACATGCCACGGGGATTGGGTGCCCCCTCTAGGCCTGTTCTTGGGTGACTTGACTGATGAGTTACCAGATGGTGACAGCATCGCACAATTTGTTAGTGGCGACCCAAAGACATACGGTTACAAAACCGTTAAAGGTCTGACCAGTCTCAAAGCAAAAGGCATTACACTCAACAGCTACAACTTGGGAATTGTAAATTTGGAGACGCTAACAAGAGTAGTTGATAACTTTTTACGAGGCGAAGATGGTGATGATGATCATGTCCTTGCTAATGCAGACACAATTGCTAGAGATGAAAGAGTGTTCACGTTGAAAAACAGAGTAGTGTCCATGTGCTTCAGATCAAACGTTTACTGCTCCCCGATTACAGCACAAGGCCTTACGGGTACTAAATCACATTCTAGGATGGATAGTGACCGTAGCGGGTTTGAGCCATGACTACAACACCCATTCGGCTGTGTCATTAGCAGACCCAGTAACTAGGGTAAAACATATTTTGTGAAAATGTTCCTGGATAATGGTGATGTTGTTTTCTCTAAAGAAATTCAGAATATAGTCTGGGTTTATTCGTGTTGGCAGCCGTTGTATGACGAAATGTTGAAGTTGAGAGATTACTTTTATAGATTTACCAGCATCGTTGTGTTATGACAATCTGTTACCGATTCAGAAAAAACAACCTTTTAATTCTTGATGATTTAATGAAAAGTGCATCCAAGAGTTTGGAGATGGAGTGTTCACACAATATTTACACCATCGTAACCTGAGTGCCATTAACCTTGTCCAAAACATGTTTGTTAAATGCAAAACTAGTAGAACTATTAACTTGAACACAAGTTATCTAATCTTGTTTAAAAACCCATGCGACCATCAGCAGATTAGTATTTCAGGAAGAAAAATATACCCGACCTTTCTCAGTTCTTGTAGAGTTTTAAAGATGCAACACACCCACCCTCTGGATACTTATGATGTCAAAACAATACTCACTTTGACATCATTTCCTGTAGCGCAATGATTTATGTTGTACTTCTTCATTAACAATTCAAAATGTGAATTAAAAAACTCCTTCCCCTTGTCCGTTTGGACTTTTTGGGGGTTTCTTCCTTCTTTTAATGTCTTCAAATGCCCACTTTACTGCGATAGCGCTTTTATTTCTCATCACACGAATCCAGTTGTATTTTTACCTAACACATCTATACATTACATACATTTCATGTTATCGTTGTCCCCACTATAAGCACTCATATCGACCAAATCCAGCTGAAATTGTGAATTTATATCATGAACAATAACTATGTCTTTGAAAATTAATAGCTACTGGCCTGTGTAGCATGTATGTGTCCTGGGCCAATATCCTGTCATTTGCCACACCATTTTTGAGGATCTCCCCGATTTTCTCCAAGCACGCTCTTTTCAAACCCTCTCTACCCAAATAAGCACCAGGGTTTGTCGGGTCATAGTAAAAACTTTTCATAACTTGTTTAGACATCGTAGAACTTTGGATCAATAATGAGAAGTATTACCTGTTTAACAACATTTTATTCAAGTCTTTGGAATTACACAATGTCCAAGAATTTCAGAACGAGACACAAACATTCAGATTTCTGTTTTAACAGCCTCTTTGCTTTTGTTGCACCAAGACGCTACAGCATTGCATACAGCTTCCTCATTAAATTTGTCCATGTATTCATCTCTCTTCTCACTCAGTCTGTGTGATGTACGGCTCAGATTTGAATTTGTGCAGAAAGTTCTTAGCTGCCATGTGAACATCGGTCAGCAGTGCTTGAAAACCAGATGCATTCAAAGCCTTGACCAGCACGTTTCAGTCGTTTGAATGAAACATTACTCTTTCAGTCATGTTTCAGTCGTTAAAACTGTCTCCATGATGTCATCATAATGGGTCTCAGAAAAATAATCAGGCAAGTCGTGACAAGTATGTCTTCTCTGGCGTGGGTGGTCCACTTCACATCCGATGCATGCTTTGTGGAGAATAGCCACAACAACTTTTTCCAGGATCATAGCCAATGTTGCTATGATGATCTTTAAAACTTGTGGTGCAAGGTGTTGGTCCATTTTGTGATAACTCTCATTAACATTTGACAGGGATGATAGATTAAGAGGTCCTAACTGAGCGCCAAGCCGGTCAAGCAATGGTAGTTTCTTGGTGGGTATAACGGTTGAGTCGAGGGATCAGGGTCTGGGGCAACATAGCCGGATTCAGCGTTGTCATCCAAGGTGTCACACAGCCAGTCCTCAGCCTTGGGTTCTTCAAACTCTGGTTGGTTGTATTCTTGAGACATGTTTTGTAAAGTCTGCTGGCTGCTTGATAGTCACATGCGGACTGTCTGTTTTTATGCTGTGTTGAGGATAGTGTTAGCTTAAGGCAGGGCTTCAATCAATCAAATTTATTTATAAAGCCCTTTTTACATCAGCAGTTGTCACAAAGTGCTTTTACAAAACACCCGGCCTTAAACCCCAAAGAGCAAACAACAGTAGTGTTGAATTTCAGTGGCTATGAAAAACTCCGTAAGGAGGCCGAAATTTAGGAAGAAACCTAGAGAGGAACCAGGCTCAGAGGGGTGACCAGTCCTCTTCTGGCTGTGCCAGGTGAACATATTAAGACTACAAATTGTAATAATGAATAAAAGCATGTGGGCTGAGTCCAGATTCTATTTAAACCTAGTCCAGGTCGGAAGCATGACCAGATGGACAAGGACAGGGACAACACGAGAGGGGGGGGGGGGTGTCAGCACAGTGGCAGCTGAAATCATCAGGTATCGTCTTGATTTGCAACACAACCAGGAGGACTTTGGACAGGGACAGAAACAGGTCTTTCAAGCCTGGTACTCCTCAGGTATGGGCCAAGACCTCATGTCCTCCTAAGTTTAAAACGGCAGGAGACAGGGAAAATTTAGATAAAATGCATTCCTTAGATCTACAAGGATTTATAGTGGAGAAGGAGAACTGACCCCTACTCCCCCAGCACAATAATATAGCAGCGAAAGACCTTGGGGCTGAGACGGGGGGTCCAGTGACACTGTGGCCCTGTCCGAGGCCCCGGACAGGGCCCAACAGCAGGAAATCAATCCACCCACTTTGCCAAGCATCAACCAAAGGAACACCCACCAACCGCAACCACCCTGAATGAGGGCAGAGTATTGTCAGCAGAGTACAGCCCAATTGCGCAAGTGCGCTGGCGATGAGAGCCCACCTGGCAAGACAGGAAGGGTGGACAGTATCAAGCCTTTCTGGTCACCTTCACGCCCCTGGGCCAGACTACACTTAATCATAGACCATGCTGTAGAAATGAGTCTTGAGTAGACACTTGAAATTGTGCACTGAGTTCGTATTTCTAATCTTAATTGGCAAATCATTCCACAGTAGTGGAGCTCTACGAGAGAAGGCCCTGCCTCCGGCTGTTTGTTTAGAAATTCTAGGTACAATTAAAAGGCCTGCATCTTGCGATCTAAGGTTACGTGTAGGTATGTATGGCTGGATCATTTCAGCAAGGTAAGTAGGAGCAAGTCCATGTATTGATTTATAGGTTAACAATAAAACCTTAAAATCAGCCCTAACCCTAACAGGCAGCCAGTG